>SJXQ01000846.1:280786-556243 GCA_006408695.1 Aepyceros melampus
ATATATATATATATAATCTTGTTTGAGGGAGAAAAGGGGAAATTGGAATATGCTTCCTGTGTCACTTCAGTTCAGTCGCTCAGTTGAGTCCAACTCTTTGTGACCCCATGAACCGCAGCACGCCAGGGCTCCTTGTCCATCACCAACTCCCGGAGCTTACCCAAATTCATGTCCATTGAGTCAGTAATGCCATCCAACTATCTCATCCTCTGTTGTCCCCTTCTCTTCCTGCCCTCAATCTTTCCCAGTATCAGGGTCTTTTCCAATGAGTCAGCTCTTCACATCAGATGGCCAAACTACTGGAGTTTCCGCTTCAACATCAGTCCTTCCAATGAACACCCAAGACTGATCCCTTTAGGATGGACTGGTTGGATCTCCTTGCAGTCCAAGGGACTCTCAAGAGTCTTCTCCAACACCACAGTTCAAAAGCATCAATTCTTTGGCACTCACCTTTCTTTACAGTCCAACTCTCACATCCATACATGGCTACTAGAAAAACCATAGCCTTGACTAGATGAACCTTTGTTGGCAAAGTAATGTCTCTGCTTTTCAGTATGCTGTCTAGGTTGTTAATAACTTTCCTTCCAAAGAGTAAGTGTCTCTTAATTTCATGGCTGCAGTCACCATCTGCAGTGATTGTGGAGCCTCCCAAAATAAAATCAGCCACAGTTTCCCCATCTATTTCCCATGAAGTGATGGGACCAGATGCCATGATCTTAGTTTTCTGAATGTGAGCTTTAAGCCAACATTTTCACCCTCCTCTTTCACTTTCATCAAGAGGCTCTTTAGTTCTTCTTCACTTTCTGCCATAAGGGTGGTGTCATCTGCATATTTGAGGTTATTGATATTTCTCCTGGCAGTCTTGATTCCAGCTTGTGCTTCTTCCAGTCCAGCGTTTCTCATGATGTACTCTACATATAAGTTAAATAAACAGGGTGACAATATACAGCCTTGACATACTCCTTTTCCTATTTGGAACCAGTCTGTTGTTCCATGTCCAGTTCTAACTGTTGCTTCCTGACCTGCATACAAGTTTCTCAAGAGGCAGGTTAGGTGGTCTGGTATTCCCATCTTTTTCAGAATTTTCCACAGTTTCTTATGATCTACACAGTCAAAGGCTTTGGCATAGTCAATAAAGCAGAAATAGATGTTTTTCTGGAACTCTCTTGCTTTTTCCATGATCCAACAAATGTTGACAATTTGATCTCTGGTTCCTCCGCCTTTTCTAAAACCAGCTTGAACATCTGGAAGTTCACAGTTCACATTATGCTGAATCCTGGCTTGGAGAATTTTAAGCATTACTTTACTAGCGTGTGAGATGAGTGCTATTGTGAGATAGTTTGAGCATTCTTTGGCATTGCCTTTCTTTGGGATTGGAATGAAAACTGACCTTTTCCAGTCCTGTGGCCACTGCTGAATTTTCCAGATTTGCTGGCATATTGAGTGTAGCACTGACAACAGCATCATGTTTCAGGATTTGAAATAGCTCCACTGGAATTCCATCACCTCCACTAAGCTTTGTTCATAGTGATGCTTCCTAAGGCACACTTGACTTCACATTCCAGGATGTCTGCCTCTAGGTGAGTGATCACACCATCGTGATTATCTGGGTCGTGAAGACCTTTTTTACAGTTCTTCCATGTATTCTTGCCACCTCTTCTTAATATCTTCTACTTCTGTTAGGTCCATACCATTTCTGTCCTTTATTGAGCCCATCTTTGCATGAAATGTTCCCGTGGTATCTCTAATTTTCTGAAGAGATCTCTAGTCTTTCTCATTCTATTGTTTTCCTCTATTTATTTGCATTGATCACTGAGGAACGCTTTCTTCTCTCTCCTTGACATTCTTTGGAACTCTGCATTCAAATGGGTATATCTTTGCTTTTCTCCTTTGCTTTTCACTTCTCTTCTTTTCACAGCTATTCGTATGGCCTCCTCAGACAGCCATTTTGCTTTTCTGCATTTCTTTTTCTTGGGGATGGTCTTGATCCCTGTCTCCTGTACAATGTCACAAACCTCATTCCATAGTTCATCAGGCACTCTATCAGATCTAGTCCCTTAAATCTATTTCTCACTTCCACTGTATAATCATAGGGAATTTGATTTAGGTCATACCTGAATGGTCTAGTGATTTTCCCTACTTTCTTCATTTAAGTCTGAATTTGGCAATGAGGAGCTCATGATCTGAGCCATAGTCAGCTCCCAGTCTTGTTTTTGCTGACTGTATAGAGCTTCTCCATCTTCTCCATGTTCTCCATCTCCTTCCTGCACAGGCTCTCTCTAAAGTGCCTTTCTGTCCAAAATCATTCCCACACTCGTATGACATACCTAGGGGTGGCCCAATCCACTACCCCTCGATGTGATTAATAATAGTGCATTATATACAGCACTTATTTTATAGATATATGTTTATATGCTGGGTTTTTCCTGGTGGCTCAGATGTTAAAGAAGAATCTGCCTACAATGCAGAAGACCTAGGTTCAACCTCTGGGTCAGAAAGATCTGGAAAATGGAATGTCTACCCACTCCAGTATTATTGCCTGGAGAAGTTCCATGGACAAAGGAGCCTAGTGGGCTACAGTCTAGAAGTCGCACAGAGTCGGACACAACTGAGTGACTAAGTGTGATATGTACATGCTATATCTTTATATATGTTTATGCTATAAATTTCTATATTTTAGTAGGCTTTCTGGCTACTGCATGGAGAATGACCCCAGTTAAGAACTACTGAGAAGGGGATAGTATTGGAGATGGGGAACACCATCCATACTTAATATTATTTGGTGGTAGAGCATAAATGACCAATTGGACCTAGAAAGTTCAGGAAAAAAGACAATGGTTCTAGTGTATTACTTCCCATTTGCCTGTAAATAATATTGTCATTGCAAATGATATTTATCTACAGTTTACTCTGCAGAACCTGAAGGGCTTCTTTTGACAAAGACATCTTACTTGCTGACTTTGTTGCTATTTTCAGAGTCTACTTAAATGTAGAAAACTATGAAATGACTTACTAATCTGGGCTTGTCAGTTATTCAGTCAGGTCCTCTCCCTAATTGCCCTCAATCATGAGGATTTGTGATACTGTGAAAGGAAAGTACCTGCTGCTGATAAATATCAGTACATCTGCTTAATCATTTATAAAGTCCTGAATTATTCATGTATGTTTGTGTGACTGCAAGCACTTTGGGGACTTGTGGGTATGACTTGATGTCCCAGATGGAAAGCTAGTACTATGTCTATAGGTAGGGATGTGGAGGACTCAGGAGCGATCATAAAGCTATGGAAAGTGGAAACATTTTGACTCCAAATAATGGAAGCTATCTCCCTGTGCTTTCACTTTGCTGCCAGGTCCCCAGGAACCATCTTTTCTTAGCCATTGAGATATGTGCCTCCATCCAATCCCCTCAGATTTCCCTACCCTCAGCAGCCCCAGATAGGACAGCCACTTTCCATGTGATACATTTTCTCACCTTCAGTGCTCTGATTCCTGACTGTGGTGTACGATGCCATCACATGTATCTGTGTGACCAGCCACATCCTGTGGACACCTAAACTTGAGCTTCAGAGTCAGTCAGATGGATGCTTTCCTTTGTTTATTCTGGATGTTACATTCATTTTCACTGTTTAAGATCACATTCACTTTTTTGAAATGCACATGACATATTTTCTTTTTCTCTCCAAGGAAAGATTAAAAATAATCATGACTTTTCTGGCTAAAAACTAAAACAGATACTGTTTAGAATGCTTTTGACATAAAATGTATTAGAGTTAGTAATCACTGAAATTGGTAATAACAAACAAGTAGCCACCATTTCATGGCGGCTGGTCGTGTGCCAGGCAGTTAGCTAGGCCCTCACATATGCTCTTTCTAAATGGTATGGTGTTTCTCTCAAATACATATTATTATTCCCACTTGATAAATTTGGAAACTGAAACTGAGAAGTCCTGTAGTCTTGCTGAAATTTGCCCTGCAGGTGAGCAGCACGTCCAGCTTTCAAACATAATCTCTTTGGCTCAAGAGCTCACCTTCTCAACCACCTCCCTCTCCACCCCTTTTAAAATAAAAAGAGCACCATTGACTGTTTGAAATAGAGCACCACTCTATTTCAGGAACTGCAAGAATATAATCTCAATTGGCTCCTCCTCAAAGACTAATAAAATGGCTATTTTGTACCTATTTTATCACTAAAAAATAAGAGGTTGAGAGAAGTTCCATAACTTACTGTTTCATCACAGGCTTAACAATTTCAAGAGAGAGAAAACTTAGTTGTTGATAATTCATGTAAAGTCAAGGGGCGCAGCCCGCCTCCATTATGCTAGAGCTCAAAATATGTCACCTCCCTCTCTCCATGTCTTGGTTGTGCTTGCTGTCTGTCAGCTACTTGCACACACAGCCTTTCCTGTGGAGGGGGCTGAATGGCTGCAGACCGCTGAAGGCTCACATCTTGTCTGCTTACCAGTCCTTAGCAGGCTAGCCATGCCTCTTTCCCTGAACTTCCTGCACATTTCTGGAACTGAATATCATTTTCCTTGTTTGGCTGAATCTGAACCCCCAGTTCCCCCTTGGGGCAGGGAAGTGAGCTCAACACAACACAAAGCCCAAGAGGAGAAGAGAAGTCGCCCATTGTGCCTTTACCCCAGAAAAGGGGAGAGGACCACAGAGTGAGTAAAGCAAACAACAAAATAACATCTGTCCATCCAGAAGCGGTCAGGGGCATAGATAGGTCTCAAATTCAGGCTTCAAAGCACTTTCTCTTACCGTTTACACTAATTCATCTCTGAATAATTGTCTTTAAAAGTCTCTTGTGAGATAATTTCAAATGTCCTGTACTTTTGTGAAAAAATGCCATTTTATTAAGGAAATGACCTTTAGAAGCATCAGCGTGCTTGTGATATATCTCTTAAAAGAAGTCTGTCAACATACAGAGAAATACTATTTCTAGAAGCTAGAGATTCTCTAAAGTCAAAGTTTAAAAATGCAATGATTTAGTATCTAATTTCATGGCAGAATTTTGCATTAAATAAAATGTCCCTGTTTACATCTTGAAAATAAAGGATATTTGGCATAGAATGGACTTTTTCCTCACCTTTCAAGAATGCACTACTATTTTCTATCTTTTCCCCACACAGTCTTTATCAGCATTTCGAAAATATTTATTTCAGTGTTTTTGACCTCCCACTTTGAGGACAATGCTCTCCCCTTGGGAGAAATTAAGTAGAAAAAGGTGCACAGAAATAAATAATGTAACCCAGTGGAAGGAGTACAGGATGAGGAATCAGGAAGCTGGGGTGATGATCCCAGTTTGATAATACTTCTCTGTGAGTGAAGGATAGCAAATCAGTTCCTAACTTTTTAGGATGATCCTCCTATAAGCCTCTTAGATAATCTCATTATTGGCTGTATTTTCATACTGGGGACAGTAGAGCTTTTCAAATTAGCCAGTGAATCAAAATTCATTCACTCAGACAAAAATGAATTGAGAGTCCCGTGGCAAAATGTTGTGGTAGATATGGTGAAACCCATAAGATAGTTCTTCAAGGGAATCTGTCATCAGTCCCTAAAATGCATTGTCTAATAGGTACATGACACAGTGCTAGGAGAGAGGACTATAAAGGTATCTAGAAAAGCTCTAAGGGGCTTATAGTCTACCTGGAGAGATACAGTCAAAGAGAAAGATATGCAAAGCAGCATATACAATCTGTCACGTGAACAGGACAAGTACTTCAAGCATTTAACTTCTGATGAGCAGTTCAGACTTGGACTGTCCACACGTACCCTGTAAGATGGGTAAATCTAATTAATTCCATGAATATCAGCATAAAGGTAAATGTAGGAGGTCAGGGAGGTATACAAGGACCATATTGTTGAGCAATTATATCTAAATCCAGAGTGGACTTAATAAGGAAAGAAAAGATTGGAAAAGATTGCTCACAAACAGAGAAATGACCATAACAGTCACATATTAAAATGTTGTCCATTTCAGGAGCCACTAGTACATATCAATATGTGTTGTAAATGAAAAATACACATTGATTCAATGTGTAAAACCAGAATGCAAAATACATCAATCATTTTTATACTGACCACCTGTCAAAATTAAATGATGTCATTTGGGCTACACTTGGTAAAATAAAACATTATTAAAATTAGTTATTTTGATGTGTCTTCTACAGCTTAGGTTATATGGCTATTGAACAGCACTATTTAACTTGACCAGATAGGAACTGGGATTATGAATCCCGTTTTTCACCAGTTCTTAATTCCAAGTTGTAAGGAAGCTCTAGGTATCTTTGTTCTAAGGCCTGGTCACTAATTTCAAAATGTTGGGGAATTGGGTGAGAAAACAGATACTTACTGAGCACCTACTCTTTTTGGGGGCTGCCATATAAAGTTGGATTTTTTTTACCCTCACTTCAAAGGAAGCTCATTCAGATTAAGTAACTTGTCCTGGGTCCATAGAGCACAAACAGAATCAAACTCAGGACTTTCTCATTCCAAAATAGTTGCCTGCCTATATACTACATTGTCTGAACCAGTGCTGCCTGAGTAGGAGAGTGTCAGGAAGTCAACACAGTATTTACATATTTCAATTCAGTTCAGTTCAGTCGCTCAGTCGTGTCCGACTCTTTGCGACCCCTGAATCACAGCATGCCAGGCCTCCCTGTCCATCACCAACTCCCAGAGTTCTAACCCAGACCCACACCCATGGAGTCAGTGATGCTCTCCAGCCATCTCATCCTCAGTCGTCCCCTTCTCCTCCTGCCCCCAATCCCTCCCAGCATCAGAGTCTTTTCCAATGAGTCAACTCTTCGCATGAGGTGGCCAAAGTACTGGAGCTTCAGCTTCAGCATCATTCCTTCCAAGAAATCCCAGGGCCGATCTCCTTCAGAATGGACTGGTTGGATCTCCTTGCAGTCCAAGGGACTCTCAAGAGTCTTCTCCAACACCACAGTTCAAAAGCATCAATTCTTCGGTGCTCAGTCTTCTTTACAGTCCAACTCTCACATCCATACATGGCTACTGGAAAAACCATAGCCTCATTTACATCAAGGTATTTACAGAGACAAAAGGTAAGGGCTTTGGAGTCACCAACCTTGGATTCTAAGCCTGGGTCTGCTGTTTTGTAGCTGGGCAAATTATTTAACTACTCTAAGATTCTGTTTTGTCATCTATAAAAAGTGGGCATGAGAGCAATGCTGTTCTAAATGTTAAATCAAATTCTATTAATTAAGTACTTAGTTCCCAGCCCACAGTTAGGATTTAGTGAATGATAGTAGCGTGTTTAAGATAAAGGGCCAGGGATAAGCATGTTGATTCAGGCCCTATTGCTTATCTGATGGGTATAGAATTAGAGCACTGCTCTGGTGCCCTTAACTTACCAGCCATGTGACCTTGGGCCAGATACGTCTCTGTGCCTCAGTCCCCACTGACATATGAATTGGGTTTAATAGGAATCCCATCCCCATTGTCACTGGGATGATTAAATGAGATAATACATGAAAGTTGCTTAGAACTCTACCTGGAGCAAAATGATGTAAAAATGATAGTTGTCTTGTTGCTTTTACCGTTGTTAATACTCAGAAAACATTTGTTTTTCCAAAATGTATTTATATGTATATATTTATTTATTCTTTTAGCTTTTTGTTTTTGTTCTATATCTTGATATTTGCCTTTAAATTTAGGGGTCCTAAACCACTGGCTTTCTGAATTTATTCCTTTTAGACTCTTCCCAAAGAGCTAGTGCTATACATGTGCTGGCTTTTAGTAGCCACTACCCTCCCCACTTCAACCAGTTTCTTAGCTGCTGCCCAAACAGTGTGGGTTTTATCATGCAAATCCCACTGGCAGAAGAAAGAAATCACTTTGTTTTCCAACACTGAATCTTAGAACCTAGCAAAATTCTACCCACACACTAGGTATTCAATAAATTTGTCTAATGAATGAGAAATCAGGTAGCTATGCCTATTAGATTAATAATAAAAATAAAGATTTAGATAGAATTCTAATTAGGTTCTGCACGTAGAATTCTTCTATGGAGAAAGTCTTTGAAAATGTGTAAATCAGTGACTATATTCTGGATAACTGAAGTCACTGGTGAAGTGAGATTTATTGGGGCTGAGGCTATTTGGGGGCATGAATAAAATTGTACTTACTTGACCTTTTTATTTCATCTTCAATAAGATGGAGGAAAGATCTGCTGTCTCAGACATAGAGGAGATTCATAGTGGTGCCCCTTGTCAGTGGAACTGCACTGCTAGTTTTCAGATTGGACGACAGTTTTAGAAACTTCAGTGTGTTGTCTAGATTATTATAGATTTATAACTCTTTGATTTATTCTTATACCCTCACTCTCCAAAAGCTGGTTGAACAGGCTCTGCTGTGAAGACAGGAGTGCATCGTTGCCTGGACAGCTGTTGCTCAGGGATGCCCTGTGAACCCCTGCACAGTTTGTCCTTAATACTAGTAAATGCCACAATCTACACAACCCCAAATTATGGGTTTTTTTCTTTACGTACTGAAAGCACTGCTGAGTTCAATAATGAAAAATTATATGGTATGTATTTAAGTGTAAAAGAGACTTTTATTCTTTTCTAGTTTGGGGTGATAGAATAACTTCCAGCTCATTAAAATTTGATTGTTAAGTTTTGAGACATGTATCTAAAAAATATCACGCCACCGATGATGAGTAGATTACAGACTATCCACAGTTTCTACTCTCATTTGTTTCCTTCCAAAGAGGCACAGGATTTGGTTTATTAGTTATTCCCTCTTTGGATAGAGGCAGATTAAAAACTAACATAGAAAAGAATATCTGGCCATTGGAATTTTTAAATAATAATGATATAAATAAATAATGTAATAAAATCAGAGTATATATTTCTTCTTGGATAAACAGTAAAATAGAAGCAGTGCCAAATTGAAATTAAAACATCAAGTACAGCATGTTAACCTAGATGATCAGGATTTTTTTTCACCAATTCATATTCACAGGTTAAATGCATAGAAATTTGTTAGTACTCTCCCAGTCATAACATTTCCCAGTAGGACTGTCAACTGTTGTTTATTTTTATAGCTGAAATTGGACTTACAAACATTTGCCAAATACAAACAAAACTTGCCAAATACAAAATTTTCAAACAAAAATTCCTTGTTTGAATTTTTTATAAAGAAAAAAGTGTCATCTGTAACTGCAGCTCTAAAATTATCCTAGAAAATTTATATATGTATATATATATACAGACCATCTACACATATCAAACAGAGGTTAGAATTAGGATAATATAATGCAAAATATTGAGTTGGCCCAACAGTTCATTCAGGTTTTTCCTTAAGAGCTTACAGAAAAACTCAAACAAACGTTTGGGCCAACCCAATAAATAATAGTATTTTAAAACAAATATAAAATACTTTAGACTTGACCTTGAGCAACAGGCGTTAAGAATTCAAGGAGAGTTCTTTTTCTGGTGTTTCTAAATCCTCTGTCTTAATGAGTCTACCACCAGAGCCCTTTATTTATAGGGAATTAAATGGAAACCGCTAAAGCAGTCCTGATAATATCCATCCGCTTTCCTGTTATTAAAGAGACTTGCAGTGCAATGGAGTAGACAAACACTCTAATCTCACCTATTTTATTTCTAGTATAATGTCATGGGCTGGTGACAAGTGTGTAGTTACTTAAGAGGCTTATTTAGATACTAAATACCCGAGTAGGGGAACCCTGAATCATTATAAGACATGCATGCTAAGTTGCTTCAGTCACGTCTGACCGATGGACTGTAGTCCTCCAGGCTCCTCTGTCCATGGGATTCTCCAGTCAAGAATACTGGAGTGGGTTGCTATGCCCTCCTCCAGGGGATCTTCCCAACCCAGGGATGGAACTCAGTTCTCTTACGTCTCCTGCATTGGCAGGTGGGTTCTTTACCACTACGCCACCTGGGAGACCCATTATAAGATATAATAACAATAAAGAAGTAAAAAAATACAGGGAGGCCTAACTGATGAATTATGAGTTGGCCTAAACATGAGCATGTTCACAGGGCCAGGCAAATCCATCAGCACAACACTGCACCTAGCAGCCTGCTACTCATAGCTTGGGAACTGCTCATCATTAACGGGTCATGTTTCAGGGCAGACCGCCAGATGGTACCATGCCCCGTTTATGCTGAAAGACCAGCCTTATTGCCATGCCTGAGCCCTTCATGCCCTTCCCGCTTGGTGCCAAGGTGTGGGACATCCACCTTCATTTCTGTCCATGTGCATCATATGTTGCCTTTCTTAGACTTTGCCTTTTAAGTTTGTCTACTTAATCAGATCTTACCTGAGTGAAATATTAGGGACAGAAAGAAAAGATACACACACTTTAGTACACAGCTTAGCACTATTCAGATTGCAAAGGCTGGGAAAGAATTTCTACCTGTGACAAGTCATATCTTACTATTTCTCTAAAAGTGCAACAAAAATCTAGCTCCTCTTGAAGAAGAGTAGCAAAAACAGATTTTATTGTCGTTGGGCCTGGTTTAGTTCTTCCTTGAAAGCAAGTTGGCCTTAATTTCTCCTGGGGCATGAGTGCTAATGAACTGAAAGATTGACAAGACCACAATCTTGGCACATTTTTAAATCCTACTGTGTGCAGAGGGAAGCAGGCAGAGCCTTTTCTTTCTCGGCTATGATATGGAGGTTGACTTTGTGACAGTTTTCTTCTCTAGCCCAAGCAGGTGGATACAAGTGAAAAAAAGTATCAGTGTGATGAGAGCGTGAGGTGTGGCTCACCATCCCGTCAGTTTCCTTCTAGAAATTGGCAAGATGGACGCCTTCGTGTATCTAAATGCGGCTCCTTAACAGATTGCTTTGTCATCTGAGGAAGCTAGTATAACTCATTTCTGCTTCTCTTCACAAGTCAAGGTGTGGCAATGCCCTGGGGCTTTCTTATTTCCTGGCTTCTCTGAATCACAGGGAGCTTCTCCATTTAGAAATTGAATTTTTACAGTGATCTCTGGTAGAAGCAGTTTAAGCTTTTATCCTATCCCCAACATATCCTTTAAATGACATATGTTTGACTCTTTCTGCTCCTTCTGCTTATTAGGATGCTAGGTAATTTACACCTAAGGACTGTGTTTACAGGTTTTTAATATCATCATCATCTCAGATTTTGAAAATAAATTAAAAGTTAAATGTTTCTTTGAAGGCATTTAAAACTTTTTGAGGGTATTAATTTTTCAGTAACTGAGGCTTATCTCTGGTAATACTGCACACTAAGTTACAAAAATCTACCTTATCTAAGTATTTCTTTTTTAGTATTTAGGAAGAATATTCTGGTGGTATGGAGGACTTAACCTAAAGTTATGTAATAAAGTGAGGGAAAGGGGATAAAGTGGTCAACAGGTCAGTGTTTGGAGTCTTAAAGGACAGAGTTCAAATCCCATGTCTGCCATTAACTAGCTATTTGACCTTGAGCAAATTCCACAACTTTTCCAATTTCCCATTCTTTGGTCTGTTTAGTGGAAATATGACTAGTAGCTGCTTCCTGGGCACCACTGTGAGAGTGAGTAATAATACTTCAGGGGCACCACTGTGTGGTAAGACAATACTTACCACAAGCCTAGCACGTGGTAAGAACACAAGTGAATTCTAGCGAGAGCTGTATCTGCCTCAATATTACTGTGTTTTCTGAAGATTTTAAAAGTCTGATATGGACACTGTCTCTAAAATGCTTGTCTGTTTTGTGTGCTACAAGGAAATTTCACCTGAGTACTACCTACCATTTACTAACACAGCTTACTGTGTCCTTTACATGATATGCCATAAAGAAAAATACACTTATGGAAACATATTTCTCACATACATAATCGAAGAGCAATTGCGTTTATAACACCTGCCTTCTTTGTACTCACTGAATGGCATGATCTTTAGGGGATGACAGCTTGCTGTGTGGAATTTAGGGTCTCTTTTTCCCTTGGATGTTTTTCTGCACCTGGCCCCTCCCCCCGACAGCCGGGCCCCTAGTGGAGGTGTGGGCGGAGCTTGCGAGACACCAAGTACCAGGCTCACAGGTAACACAATGCCCATCAGATCCGCCTGGGCTCCCACTCAGCTCTAAGGTTGCCTGCTCGCCCGCACAGAAATGACGAAGGACAAAAACAGCCCAGGGTAGGTGGGATCTACCAGCTCCATCTGTTGTTACTTCCTCTGTTTTTATGAAGAAAACGTTTCCTACTTCCATTAGCAAATAGACCTCTGATTTCTGTGCAAGTGGAAAATCAAATCTTTGTATTTATGAGACCAAACAGATGGATTTCTGTTGCCATTTGTTTCCTGGCAAAATGGGACCATGAACAAGGCAGGCAGCCAAAGGCATAGGTATTAAAGAAAGGGAAAACCCTCCGACATGCTTGGTTTGCTGTATCCATTACTTCTGATCCCTTTCAAAGCCATGGTGCTTTGTAATTTTTTTACGGTATTTTTCTGATTTCATCCTAGCACTCCCTACCGTTGACTAGCACCTCTTATGGATGGGTTAAACGATTTTAAACGATATGGAGAGATAATCAGACATTTTGGTCTCCATTTTAGTATGTGTATTTAGCTTGATACATTATTTAAATCATTCTAAAATAATTACTTGAGAAAATTAGTCATGAAAAAATGGTGTTTTTCTTAGAATGATAGTTTTTCAAGGACTTTGTATTTTAAACTAGCAGTGGTATTGGTTTAGCAACATAATGTGTCTGTTGGATAGTTTGGTTTTCAGTTGTTTATGGGCAATGGTTTTTTGGAGCATCTGACATAGCAAAGGTATAAAAACTCATCTTTCACCCCAAGAAATAAACTCCCTTTATTTACTAATCCCTTTTATATCTATAAGCTTATGTTTTTGTTTTTGTTTTTTTTTGTTTGAGTACAATGTGGACTACAGAATTAGTATTTTTTAATGTCATTCAAATATCAAAATTATATTGCTTTACATAATTAAAGCTGTTTTTTCCTTGTGATATGAGTTTACAGATGGGGTAGGTGGGTAAAACATGATTTTTGAAACTTGAGTTATTTAACCAGATTACTTAATTAGCACTTTGCCACCTGGTTTGATAAAGTTGACCACAAATTTGCATCTGGAAAGCAAGAAAACCAAATTATCTGGAAACATAATTAGAAATATATAGGTGTTTGCCTGCATTATAGAAATACTTTAGGGGTTGCAATTTCCTATATAAGAATTAACCTGTTTCAACAGATGTTACCCTTTTGACCAATTTGACACTTCGTTTAATAAGAAGAAAAACCTGCAGTTCTTCTTGCCTTCCTTCCATCAATATTTAAATGAGGAAAACCAGAGTTCTGAGGCAAAAACAGACAACTACATAGAATGTGCTTTGGTCGCAAAACCAGTAGTTATTCAGAAACCTTAGCAAATTATTTCTTTAGAAATGGCCCCAGATGTACTACTACTTTTATTAGAAGCAGATGTTAATCATTTAATACAGACCACTGTTCTGTGTGCCTTACATATATTAACACAATTATCACAACCACTCCTGTGAAATTGGTATTGTTATTATTCCTTTTGTACTTATTAGGATACTAAATGTAAAAAAGTAAATAAATTTCTCAGCATTGTGTATTTACTAATGATGGCAACAGAGTCCATAGTAGGTTGGTAATAGATTTTTTAAAATTTTTTTAAATTTTTAAAAAATCCGACAAGATTAAGTTTTTTTTAATTTAAATTTATTTATTTCAATTGAAGGCTAATTACTTTACAATATTGTATTGGTTTTGCCATACATCAACATGAATCTGATACGAGTTTACACGTGTTCCCAATCCCGAACCCCCCTGCCACCTTCCTCCCCATACCATCCCTCTGGGTCGTCCCAGTGTACCAGCCCCAAGCATCCTGTATCCTGCATTGAATGTGGACTGGCGATTTGTTTCTTATATATTATACATGTTTCAATGCCATTCTCCTAAATCATCCCACCCTCTCCCTCTCCCACAGAGTCCAAAAGACTGTTCTATACATCTGTGTCTCTTTTGCTGTCTTGCATACAGGGTTATCATTACCATCTTTCTAAATTCCTTATATATATGTGTTAGTATACTGTATTGGTGTTTTTCTTTCCAGCTTACTTCACTCTGTATAATAGGCTCCAGTTTCATCCACTTCATTAGAACTGATTCAAATGTATTCTTTTTAATGGCTGAGTAATACTCCATTGTGTATATGTACCACAGCTTTCTTATCCATTCATCTGCTGAAGGACATCTAGGTTGCTTCCATGTCCTGGCTATTATAAACAGTGCTGCAATGAACATTGGAGTACATGTGTCTCTTTCAATTCTGGTTTCCTCAGTGTGTATGCCCAGCAGTGGGATTGCTGGGTCATATGGCAGTTCTATTTGCAATTTTTTAAGGAATCTCCACATTGTTCTCCATAGTGGCTGTACTAATTTGCATTCCTACCAACAGTGTAAGAGGGTTCCCTTTTCTCCATCCCCCCTCCAGCATTTATTGCTTGTAGACTTTTGGATTGCAGCCATTCTGACTGGCATGAAATGATACCTCATGTGGTTTTGATTTGTATTTCTCTGATAATGAGTGATGTTGAGCATCTTTTCATGTGTTTGTTAGCCATCTGTATGTCTTTTTTGGAGAAATATCTGTTTAGTTCTTTGGTCTATTTTTTGATTGGGTCGTTTATTTTTCTGGATTTGAGCTACAGGAGTTGCTTGTATATTTTTGAGATTAGTTGTTTGTCAGTTGCTTCATTTGCTATTATTTTCTCCCATTCTGAAGGTTGTCTTTTCACCTTACTTATAGTCTCTTTTGTTGTGCAGAAGCTTTTAATTTTAATAAAATTTTGTTTATTTTTGCTTTTATTTCCAATATTCTGGGAGGTGGGTCAAAGAGGATCCTGCTGTGATGTATGTCGGAGAGTGTTTTGCATATGTTCTCCTCTAAGAGTTTTACAGTTTCTGGGCTTACTTTTAGATCTTTAATCCATTTTGAGTTTATTTTTGTGTATGGTGTTAGAAAATGTTCTAGTTTCATTCTTTTACAAGTGGTTGACCAGTTTTCCCAGCACCACTTGTTAAAGGGATTATCTTTTCTCCATTGTATATTCTTGCCTCCATTGTCAAAGATAAGTTGTCCATAGATGCGTGGGTTTATCTGGGCTTTCTATTTTGTTGCATTGATCTATATTTCTGTCTTTGTGCCAGTATCATACTGTCTTGATGACTGTGGCTTTGTAGTAGAGCCTGAAGACAGGCAGGTTGATTGCTCCAGTTCCATTCTTCTTTCTCAAGATTGCTTTGGCTATTAGAGGTTTTTTGTATTTCCATACAAATTGTGAAATTATTAAGTTTTTAAAGTTCCACTGATGCTTTCTTCCTAATACTCCAATTATAAAATATGTGCTTATGGATACAAATCAAACAGCACAAAGAAAAAATTCTGCCTCATCCCCTTTCTGAACCTACTCTCCTGATAGTGGAGAGTATCTCTCTGCAGTTTTCTTCATGCTTAAGCAACAAACACATGTGTACTTTCCCACATGCACACATGTTTTTAAGTGAGTTAAGTGAAGGTCGTGAACTCCCTGATGTTCAAGCTGGTTTTAGAAAAGGCAGAGGAACCAGAGATCAAATTGCCAACATCCGCTGGATCATGGAAAAAGCAAGAGAGTTCCAGAAAAACATCTATTTCTGCTTTATTGATTATGCCAAAGCCTTTGACTGTGTGGATCACAGTAACTGTGGAAAATTCTGAAAGAGGATGGGAATACCAGACCACTTGACCTGCCTCTTGAGAAATCTGTATGCAGGTCAGGAAGCAACAGTTAGAACTGGACATGGAACAACAGACTGGTTCCAAATAGGAAAAGGAGTACGTCAAGGCTGTATATTGTCACCCTGCTTATTTAACTTCTATGCAGAGTACATCATGAGAAATGCTGGACTGGAAGAAACACAAGCTGGAATCAAGATTGCTGGGAGAAATATCAATAATCTCAGATATGCAGATGACACCACCCTTATGGCAGAAAGTGAGGAGGAGCTAAAAAGCCTCTTGTTGAAAGTGAAAGAGGAGAGTGGAAAAGTTGGCTTGAAGCTCAACATTCAGAAAACGAAGATCATGGCATCTGGCCCCATCACTTCATGGGAAATAGATGGGGAAACAGTAGAAACAGTGTCAGACTTTGTTTTTTTGGGCTCCAAAATCACTGCAGATGGTGACTGCAGCCATGAAATTAAAAGGCGCTTACTCCTTGGAAGAAAAGTTATGACCAACCTAGATAGTATATTCAAAAGCAGAGACATTACTTTGCCGACTAAGGTCCGTCTAGTCAAGGCTATGGTTTTTCCTGTGGTCATGTATGGATGTGAGAGTTGGACTGTGAAGAAGGCTGAGCGCCGAAGAATTGATGCTTTTGAACTGTGGTGTTGGAGAAGACTCTTGAGAGTCCCTTGGACTGCAAGGAGATCCAACCAGTCCATTCTGAAGGAGATCAACCCTGGGATTTCTTTGGAAGGAATGATGCTAAAACTGAAGCTCCAGTACTTTGGGCACCTTATGCGAAGAGTTGACTCATTGGAAAAGACCCTGATGCTGGGAGGGATTGGGGGCAGGAGGAGAAAGGGACGACTGAGGATGAGATGGCTGGATGGCATCACAGACTCAATGGACGTGAGTCTGAGTGAACTCCGGGAGTTGGTGATGGACAGGGAGGCCTGGCGTGCTGCGATTCATGGGGTCGCAAAGAGTCGGACACGACTGCGCGACTGAACTGAACTGAACTAAGTGAAGGTCGCTAAGTCATGTTCAGCTCTTTACAACCCCATTGACTGTACAGTCCATGAAATTCTCCAGGCCAGAATACTGGAGTGGGTAGCCTTTCCCTTCTCCAGGGCATCTTCCCAACCCAGGGATTGAACCCAGGTCTCCCGCATTGCAGGCAGATTCTTTACCAGCTGAGCCACAAGGGAAGCCCAAGAATACTGGAGTGGGTAGCCTATCTCTTCTCCAGGGGATCTTCCCAACACAGGAATCAAATCAAGATCTCCTGCACTGCAGGTGGATTCTTTACCAACTGAGCTATGAGGGAAGCCCTGCATGTTCAGACATAAAAATATCCTATTTGGTATTTTACTAAATTACATGTCATGGTAGAGTAATGCTTCACACCAGTAGTTATGGCTCAGGTCTACAGTGGTGTATAATATTTCATGTGATGATTGAACCATGATTATACATATTATGATGGATGTTCAGATAAGTGAATGACCAATTGCCTAAGTATTTAAAATAGACAGTTGACAGAAAGAATGAGATGAACCAGTTACTTTAACCAAAGCTAAGATTTGATTATGAGGATATTTTTCATAATACTGCAATTTCTTAGTGATTACTTAATCAAACTTATGCCTGACTATATCCCAAGTACACACTTTTTAAAATGCTCCCCATCACTTTAAAGACTATAATTGATCTCCTCAGATTTGTCCCTAAATAGTATCTTAGTTTAGATTCTCTGAGCAAACCAAAAAGACTTTGGACATGGGAAAACTGAAATGTCTATATATCTATTAAATTTTTGCTGATGGGGAAAGTAAAAATGCTAAGTCATTACAGTTCTAAATTTTGGATTGAAAAGCAAAACAAAAGCAATAAAAACAATAAAGAGGTACAGGCAGCTCTGAAATAGATACATTGTCTGGGATATTCTCCATAAGAATATGCTTTCCATGGCTGACTGCGCAGCAGTTCACTGTGTACAACCCATTGAGTTCCATGTCTCCAGTGGCACCGGTCTTACTTCCTGTAGAATGAAACAGGCATCTTTTAGCCACCTGCTGCTGCTGCTAAGTCACTTCAGTCATGTCTGCCTCTGTGCATAGAATTATCCCTTAAATGCTTTTAGGTATCTATTTTATAGAGTCCTGAAAGAGACTTTTTTCTCTCTTTTGAGTTTGAAAACAAAGTAAATCTTCTGCAGTGCTTGGTGCTTTCTCTTTGTGCCTCAGGAAAAAAAAAAAAATCTCCTCATTTTTCTTATTTCTTAAGAACAAGCAGCTTGTCAAGTCATTTGCTTGACTTTTCCTGTTTCTGGAACTGAAGCAAGTTTAGTAAAGCAGCAAACAGTGATTTCAGTTCTGTCCCCATCACAGATTGGAAAAAAGAGAGACTATAACACATTCTTTGTGCCCCTGTGGAACCCATCAGAGGTAGAGATGTGGAGCCTGGCTCTATTCTCAACTTAAATGTCTGAGAGAGATTTTATGTTGTGTTTATTTCTCAAGGTTTAGTGCAGAAAATACATATATGCTTTGGAGGTGATGACAAGAACACAGTCATCTGAGAATGGGAGTTTTAACGTTGATAATTCTGAACGTTCTGTTCTAGACCATCTGGAATCTAGGACTCCATCTGAATGCATGCTATTGGAAATCTTACAAGTATATATCCTGGCTCTAATATATATATTATTCATACATATGAATTCTACCCACTTGGAGACAAAAACTTATTCAGAAAATGCATCCTGGTAGTTATTCTTAAATATACACTATTCAGAATAAAGGATTTGTTCTTATAATTTTGAAATTTTGTGTATAGTCAATTCCTTCAAAGCCAGTTCAGTTTCAAAGCAATTTATATGATCATTTTTAATTCAGAATGATAGAAACTTTTTTTCTTTTTGTTTGTTATATATTGATTTTGATGATGCTGGTTGGAATATTAATGATTTAAAAATAGCACAGAGGGACAGAATTTAGTATAACTTTTTAATTGTTTTCCAGAAATGCTCATCTCTATTGAGACTGGCAATAAAAATTTTAAAATATTGTTCATGTATCTGCAATGTAATTCAACGTAGATTTCTTTAGCTTTTATTTTTTGCAAGACATTCAACTTTTTGTGAGGAGAAGATTCAAAAATGAAGAAACACAGTCCTTGCTCTCCAGATTTTACTGGTTAGTGAGTGAAACCCAGAGTTAAATGTGTAAATATTAATATGGTGTCACATCAGGTGATGTGTATGTGCTCACACATTGCAGTGTTAAGAACATGAGGCCATGAGATCATTTGGGGAAGAGAGCACACTTGACTAGATGACTGTTCTGTACTCAGTTTGGGGTCCCAGAGTCTGGCAAGTATTTCAGACACTTACTGTGTGACACAGACCAGTGGTCTAGCTCCTGACTCCCTCTGCACTTGGTTTCTTTCTAGTAGGGTCACGTGCATAATGAAAGGCACAAGAAGAAGACATGGCTTCTTCTTCAATGGTGATTTTAAAACAGTAGAAGATGGATGCTGCTCCCCACTAATATCCAAAGGAGAAGCATGACATTAGCTGAATTTTTTATTCTTTTGTGGCTTCTTAAATCTGTGAAATACATGTAAGTCTGAACTCAAAGACAGGAGCATTTTAAAGTTACTCTATAACCATGACAGAAAAGCAAAATGTTGATGTTAATCATTCCTTTATATATACATATTTATATTACTACTTATGCTGCTGCTCCTGCTGTTGCTGCTGCTAAGTCGCTTCAGTCGTGTCCGACTCTGCAACCCCAGGACGGCAGCCCACCAAGCTCCCCCGTCCCTGGGATTCTCCAGGCAAGAACACTGGAGTGGGTTGCCATTTCCTTCTCCAATGCATGAAAGTGAAAAGTGAAAGTGCAGTCGCTCAGTCGTATCCGACTCTTAGTGACCCCATGGACTGCAGCCTACCAGGCTCCTCCGTCCATGGGATTTTCCAGGCAAGAGTACTGGAGTGGGGTGCCATTGCCTTCTCCATATACTACTTATATTTACATATATATGTATATATTATAAATATACTCTGCTAGTGTTGCTAGTGGTAAAGAACCCGACTGCCAGTGCAGGAGACATAAAAGACACGGGTTTGATCCCTGGGTCGGGAAGATCCTCTGGAGGAGGGCAAGGCAACGCACTCCAGTATTCTTGCCTGGAGAGTCCCATGCATAGAGGAGCCTGGTAGCATGGGGTTGCAAAAAGTTGAACACGACTGAAGCAACTTAACATACACGTGCACAAAGAAATATAAAAGAGAAACTTCTAATTAACAGGGAAAGGTTTCCATGTTTTGTTATCTTTACAAACAGTAATCTTTAGGCCACTCAGTATCTATAGACACCTTTTCTTTCTATTACATGATCCAGGTACATCATGGAATAATTTTGAAAGCACAGCCACTTGCTCTGCTTGATATTAGACTTGTCCTTTTAAATTGGTCAAAAATTTACTGCTCCTGGCTTTTCCATTTTTAGAAGCATTTCAAATTAATTGCATACTTTAATGGGGACATATTTGCAGTCTCTTTCCTTGCTTTTTATTGTTTATTTTGAAACATAATGAAACTCTTTTTGGACTTGTTTTTATGTGTAATCCAATTGAGTCCCTTGGACTGCAAGGAGATCCAACCAGTCCATTCGGAAGGAGATCAACCCTGGGTGTTCTTTGGAAGGAATGATGCTAAAGCTGAAGCTCCAGTACTTTGGCCACCTCATGCGAAGAGTTGACTCACTGGAAAAGACTCTGATGCTGGGAGGGATTGGGGGCAGGAGGAGAAGGGATGACAGAAGATGAGATGGCTGGATGGCATCCCCGACTCGATGGACGTGAGTCTGAGTGAACTCTGGGAGTTGGTGATGGACAGGGAGGCCTGGCATGCTGCGATTCATGGGGTCGCAAAGAGTCAGACACGACTGAGCGACTGAGCTGAACTGAACTGAATTTAGAATGATAAAATTTTTGAAAGCCTATGGAAAGAACCTAAACTGAAATATAGGTAATCCTATACTGGGTTTACAGTACTCCAAGGTTAAATTGAAACCCCCTAATGTGATATAAAGCTCCTTGGGTTTTATACACCCTAATCTCTCCCTCCTGTCCATACATATCCATATTTTGAAAATTGCTTTAAACATGTTTTTCTCAGCTCGGTGTTTTTGAACAGGCTTATCTCTGCTCAGAGGGACCTTTCTTATTCTACTCTGTGACTTTGTTGTACTTCTTCAAGCATCTAGTCCTACGTGGCTCCCCTTTGGAGGCCCTTCCCATTTCCAGGCAGTGCTGCAGTTCTGTTTAGTTTGAACTCTCCCAAACTGAACTTGCCCCTTTGTGTGCCCCACTGCACATAATCACCTCACCTTTCCATCTGTCTCTCTCCTTCACCTCGGAAGACTCAATTCTTCTTTGTATTCCCAGGGCTTAGCTGATGCCTTGCCCTCCATGTTGGGCGATTTAAGGCTACAGTATATGTAGCATTTTGAAAATGACAATATGCTTGATGATCAAATAGCTCTCAAATGCTAGATTTTTTTTTTCCATTCATGGGAAGGCAGTTTGAATTGTGTGCTGGTTTTCTTTAATCATGAACTATGAGAGTGCAAATCATGTTGATTAAATCCTCTTCTTAGTTCAGCCTTTCATTCAGGCCCTCATTATATCTTGCACAAACTATCTCAAGATCTTCCTAACTAGTCTTCCCTATCATGAGTCCCCTTCTCTTCCATGCAGCCTGTACTTCACTGTGAGAGCTAACTTCCTGAAAATATAATAATATCTGATCATTCCTATTCTTAACCCTTCCTGGCACAACATATTATAATACATAATCCAGGCCCAGCATCTAAGACTGTAGCCTGGCAGCAGTGTGAGATCTGGGATGTATCATCTTTTGTTCCCCATTATACCCCCAACACCTGGCACAGTGATTGGCATGCCCTACAATCCATGTGGTGTTGTAGGATGTCAGTGATCACAAAACACAGCTTTATTTTATGTACCACTAAGGGAAAAGAAATCTGCAAGTTCTAGTATGGCACAATTGTTTCTTTCTTACATGCCTTTGAATTTTGTTTTCTTCTTCCTGAAAGATTTTAGACTTCGGATAAAATCAGATTTTTATTACCTATCACTGGTGCATAAAGTGAAAGTGAAAGTTGCTTAGTCGTGTCCAACTCTTTGCGACCCCATGTACTACATAGTCCATGAAATTCTCCAGGCCAGAATACTGGACTGGGTAGCCTTTCCCTTCTCCAAAGGATCTTCCCAACCCAGGGATCGAACCCAGGTCTCCCACGTTGCAGGTGGTTTCTTTACCAGCTGAGCCACAAGAGAAGCTCAAGAATACTGGAGTGGGTAGCCTATCCCTTCTCCAGAGGACTTCCCAACCAAGGAATCAAATCGGGGTCTCCTGCATTGCTGACAGATTCTTTTCCAACTGAGCTATGAGGGAAGCTGGTAGCAAAAAATAAATCGCCAAAATACGTGGGCTAAGGTGATTCTTAGGTACTTAGGAGCTCCCCAGGTGGCTCAGTGGTAAAGAACCCGCCTGCCAATGCAGGAGATGCAGGTTTGACCCCAGGGCTGGAAAGATCCCCTGGAGGAGGAAATGGCAACCCATTCCAGTCTTCTTGCCTGGAGAATCTCATGGACAGAGACGTCTGGTGGGCTATAGTCCAAAGAGTCCCGAAAAATTGAGCGCAGCTGAGTGACTGAGCACGTGTGCAGGGTGATTCTTAGAACTTTACAATGAAACCCTGGCATTTTGGCATCTCTCTCCCTCCCCGCTCAGAGTCATTGACATTTGTGTTCTGTTCCGGATAATGCTGTTTCTGTTTCCTCAGGAGTATTAGTGACAAAATATGACTTAAAAGAGTTGTTTTATTCCACCCTCTTTGCAAGTTTTTATGTGCATTCATAGGTAGTGACAAGATAATAAGTGCCACCGGTCCAGCTACATCCTGATTTCAGAGGTTAAAAGGTTAAAATTGAAAAAAGAAAACAAAAGGTTAAAACTGTAAAGTACGTCTCTTGATTGATGAACTCAGTGACTCAAGTGTGGGCTGAATGCATACTATTATTAAAATGCTCCCAACCTACCCTTTCCGAATCTCTCCCCACTGCTCAGTCCCACCCACTGTTCCTCTGAACTGTGAGACTTTGTCAATGGGAGGAGATCCTTTTGCAACTCTGTGCTGTCGCATTCATTCTTACTCACTCAGCATGAACTTGACTTCTCTTTTCTCAAACATTGGTTCTTCATGATCCAATTTAAATGCCGTCTCCAAGTCTGCCATCCTTACTACCCCAGATGGACTTTGTTTCTGCCTCTCAGTGCCCTCTGAACTTTTGTATACACTCATTTGAAAACTTCTCACACTTTTTGTGACTACATGCTGAAGGATAATACCAACCATATGGTATTTTTCTTTGTCCTCTTGCTGGTGGTGCAGTTACTTTTCAATGAAACTTGAATAAATATAGTTTGGCATATTTCATTCCTCTGGTTGATTGTAGAGTGGTATGAAGTGAGAGAACATTGTTCTCTGGGAGGACTTGTGATACTGTTGCTCTTATATGAATGGTACCCTCAATCCAATATCATCCAACAATGGACTTGTTATTTTTGCTTTAGATAGAATATCTTAAGTTCTGCATTGGTCAAGACCTGCATTTTACAAAACAAACAAAAACTCACTAATCCAGTGTTTGTGTACATTTCATCAAAATTGTACAAGCTAAACATCATTAACACATTCAGAACCTTTACACTACAGTTAACCAGAGATCAGAGTCTCACAAAGGACAACTAGGAGCAATTTTAGAACCTTTAAGAGCAAATTTAAATTCTAGTTGGAACATTGTAGATTGACTAAAGAAAAACATTAGCCAGGATCCAATGACTGGTTCTTTAAAGGTGTCTCTTCATTTCATTAACGAGGGTCAAAACCAAAAATCTATGTCCAAATCCCTAATGTCAGCCATGAATTATTCTTTAAATAGATGGTAACATAACTCAAAGAGATTCTAATAAGGAGCAAGTGATAGCCTTCTAGAACAGTGTTATTGAAAATATTTTCTAGTCCAGCCTGTATCAGTCACATGGGATACTGGATAGAAATGCAGTATGGGGCCTCAGCTTCTCATTCCTTGGATTCTAGGTGACTTTTTATAGGCACAGAAGCTTGATAAGATGTGGTTTAGATCCTGATCCACTGAATCTGATACCACAGAAGATGTAGTTAGTGTTTTCTTGATAATCCTCAACTAATTCCCAAATTCCAGTAGGAATTTTTTTTTCCTTCTGGGCTGTAAAAGTCAGAGCTCTTAGTTCCCATAATTCAAAAACTTTGAAAAGTATTTCCTAGAATATTTTTATCATTAGCCTTTCACTGTGAAATTCTGTAAACATAATGCCATTTCATGTCAGTCTATATACAGGAGGAGTTAATAGCTCTCACTGTGAATACAGATGGAAGAAAGAACTAAAAAAGATCCTTTTGTATTGTATGCTTTCCAGAGGAAATGATCAATGGTGTAGAATTAAACAGAAAACTTTTAAAAAACAATTCTGAGTCACCGTCCACATGTAGAAAGAGATCTGAGTCATCCTTGGTCACCCAGAGGATGGAGCCATAACTGGGAATAGAATATGGATATTGTCCCTCATACCTTACCCACTTCTTCCTTCCTCTGATGCTTCTGAATCTAGTCATTGTGTCATATGATCCTGCTCTTATGAAACAGCATGGCTGTTTTCTGAGCAACTTTTCATTAAGGATTTTCTCAGATTCTAATATATTCAGCAGAAGCAGAATGAATATTACTTACTTTAAAAAAGGGCGTTGGGTTATTTACACAATAAAAAGGGCATTGAAAAAATACTCAGATAATTTAGTTTGAACATATCTAGCATCATTGTCTGGCTTTATTCCTATTGGTGGGATAATTATGTTGGAAATTATGTAATAGCATCATTGTAGCTTGAAAGAAAGAGACAATTTGAATCCATATCTATGAGCTATTGTGAGTTTTTTCCTCCCCATCACAATTTCACCTGGATTTTTTTATATTTACATCTATCCATCAAAACTCCATAATAATAAATTAGTCAGCTGTTTGATTACCTCTGAAACCTACCTAATCCCTCTGCCCAGCCCCTATTTCAGTTGGATTCCTAGCAGAGTCCCATGTAAGCCAGGAATGGCAGATAAATGGAGACTCAGGAATCTAGACCACATACATAAATGTATGCCTGTGTATATATTCTTCCTGTAAATTGCAGCTATATTTATTATAAGCATTTTATATAAAAATGCATCATTAGATTGACTTCTAATTAAGTGGTAAGACATCTGACTGGCATCATTATCATATCTTAGGCAGTTTCCATCAATATTTTCAGTCTTTCACCATCTCCAAAACTAGCATTTACTTAATTAGCATCTACTTGTTGGTTGCACATGTCCTAAATTCCTCCAGTGTGCCAGGCAGTGTGCTTGGCACTGGGACTCATGTGAGCAGAATGATCACTTCTTTCAGCCTCCTTGCTTTTTTTACCACTACACCTTGGGCTTCTGGCAGCACTTGTTAGGAGTAATCTTCTCTCTTCCTGTTCCCATCTGTAATTGACGAACCACTTTCTGTCCTAAACTGGAGACTTTCACCAGGGAGAGGGTGGAACAGTCTCTTGAAAAACCCCTAACGTATCTGTTCATTTAGTTTGTGTGTATGTGTTTAGTCGCTCAGTCATGTCCAACCCTTTGTGATTCTATGGACTGTAGCCCGCCAGGCTCCTCTGTTTATGGGATTCTCCAGGTACAAATAGTGGAGTGGGTAGCCATGCCCTTCTCCAGGGGATCTTCCTAACCAGGGGTCGAGCCTGGATCTCCTGCCTGCAGGCAGATTCTTTAGTGTATGAGCTACTAAGGAACTCCCTTTCCTTTTATAATGAAGGAGTGCTTGTTTGTGGCAGACGTAGTACTGTGTAATGGTTGACAAGGCAGAGATGGTCCCGGCCTTGTAGATTGTAGTCTGTCACTTGTTCACTTCAGTTGCTCAGTCATGTCTGACTCTTTGCGACCCCATGGGCTGCAGCATGCCAGGCCTCCCTGTCCAACACCAGCTCCTGGAGCCCACCCAAACTCATGTCCATTGAGTCGGTGATGCCATCCAACATCCTCTGTCCTCCCCTTCTCCTCCTGCCCTCAATCTTACCCAGCATCAGGGTCTTTTCAAATGAGTCAGCTTTTTGCATCAGGTGGCCAAAGTGTTGGAGTTTCAGCTTCAACATCAGTCCTTCCAACGAACACCCAGGACTGATCTCCTTTAGGACAGATTGGTTGGATCTCCTTGCAGTCCAAGGGACTCTCAAGAGTCTTCTCCAATGCCACAGTTCAAAAGCATCAATTCTTTGGTGCTCAGCTTTCTTTATAGTCCAACTGTCACATCCATACGTGACTATTGGAAAAACCGTAGCTTTGACTAGACGGACTTTGTTGGCAAAGTAATGTCTCTGCTTTTTAATATGGTGTCTAGGTTGGTCATAACTTTCCTTCCAAGGAGTAAGCATCTTTTAATTTCATGGCTGCAGTCACAATCTGCAGTGAGTTTGGAGCCCAAAATCACTTGTAGATTGCAGTCTGTCACTTGTAGTTTACTTTAAATTTACTTTTGACACCAATGCTCTGAATCAGTGTCTTCCCAAGTTGACAGTGACCCAAAGAATCACTGAGAAACTCTTTATGCCTGTAAATATTTGCAGAGACTTCCAATACACTCTCTGAGGCTGCCCTGTCCTTTAAGAACTGTCACCATCAGTTTCCAAGTGTAGGATTAAATGCCGTCATCATCTTTTTGTGTATTCTGCTTCCAGTTATCTGGGACTGCATGGAATAGAGCATGGTGGATTCTGTATCCTAGATTATTAGCTACGTGCCATTTCCTGGCATTTTGTAAACAGTTGTACCAAGTCAAGTGGTAGGGCCACCAACAGCCTTGGTCTCAGAAGCATTTCTAATGGGAGCTAAGGGGCTTTAAAGCAGTCTTTTAAAAGTGGCTAATGTCTATGCCTTATGCTTGGGTAAAATCAGATCCATTGCTGGTGAAACAGTTTGTGTAAATTATCATCATTTTAGGTAGTAAGCATGCACTCTACTGGGAGTTTCAGAATTTGGGATAGGTTCTCGATAATGTGAAATGTTATAATAAAGACTTTCATAAGGCAAAATCTCTCTGTGCTCAGAATGAGCTAGCCACACACACTGGCCTAAGACAGGTGACCAGCAGATGAGCCAAAATTATTCCCAAAGAAATTCAGATGTTTCCCAGGTGCAGGTGCTACAATATTTGTATTGTGGACATATGCTCAGATAGGCTGACCCCTTGTCTTTCAGGTGGAGATTTCAGATTGCCTCTGGGCTGTCACTTTTTCCCTCTTTGGAATTTAACTTCTCCTCCCATACATACTCTGACCAGGATTGTTATAGAGACATAAACTAAGTTGGAACTATGGAATCACCAGTGGTCTTGCAAAAAATATGCCTCTAACTCTGATTAAACATCTTTCATTGTTCTGCGTTCTCTGAAGCTCAGTCTGTCTATACTCTATACTCTGTGCCTCCCAAGGAAATACCAAAAAGTAGCTGAGATATCTTGTATTAACTCTGCAAATGAAGTATCTGAGAGTGGCATCAAATTATTGAGCATATTAAGTGTGTTTCTGTGTGTATACTTGTGACCTTGGGAAAAATAATTAACTGTTCTCTTTCAGTTCAGTTCAGTTGCTCATTCATGTCCGACTCTTTGTGACCCCATGGACTGCAGCACGCCTGTCTTCCCTGTCCATTACCAGCTGCCAGAGCTTGCTCAAACTCATGTCCATTGAGTCGGTGATGCCATTCAACCATCTCATCCTCTGTTGTCCCCTTCTCCTCCCACTTCAATCTTTCCCAGCATCAGGGTCTTTTCAAATGAGTCAGTTCTTTGCATCAGGTGGCCAAAGTATTGGAGTTTCAGCTTCAGCATCAGTCCTTCCAATGAACACCCAGGACTGGTCTCCTTTAGGATGGACTGGTTGGATCTCCTTGCAGTCCAAGGAACTCTCAAGAATCTTCTCCAGCACCACAGTTCAAAAGCATCAATTCTTCAGTGCTCAGCTTTCTTTATAGTCCAACTCTCACATCCATACTTGACTACTGCAAAACCATAGCTTTGACTAGATGGACCTTTGTTGGCAAAGTAATGTCTCTGCTTTTTCATATGCTATCTAGGTTGGTCAAAACTTTTCTTCCAAGGAGTAAGCGTCTTTTAATTTCATGGCTGCAGTCACCATCTGCAGTGATTTTGAGCTCCCCAAAGTAAAGCCTCTCACTGTTTCCATTATTTCTCCATGTATTTGCCATGATGTAATGGGACCGGATGTCATGATCTTAGTTTTCTGAATGTTGAGTTTTAAGCCAACTTTTTCACCCTCCTCTTTCACTTTCCTCAAGACACTCTTTAGTTCTTCTTTGCTTTCTGCCATAAGTGTGGTGTCATCTGCATATCTGAAGTTCTTGATATTTCTCTTGGCAATCTTGATTCCAGCTTGTGCTTCATCCAGTCCAGCATTTCTCATGATGTACTCTGCATAGATGTTAAATATGCAGAGTGACAATATACAGCCTTGATGTACTCCTTTTCCTGTTTGGAGCCAGTCTGTTGTTCCATGTCCAATTCTAAATGTTGCTTCTTGACCTGCATACAGATTTATCAGGAGGCAGGTCAGGTGGTCTGGTATTCCCATCTCTTGAAGAATTTTCCACAGTTTGTTGTGATTTACACAGTCAAAGGCTTTGGCATAGTCAATAAAGCAGTAGATGTTTTTCTGGAACTCTCTTGCTTTTTCGATGATCCAACAAATGTTGGTAATTTGATCTCTGGTTCCTCTGCCTTTTCTAAAACCAGCTTGAATATCTGGAGTTCATATTTCACATATTATTGAAGCCTGGAGAATTTTGAGCATTACTTGACTAGCATGTGAGATGAGTGCAGTTGTGTGGTAGTTTGAGCCACCATCCCCAAACTTAACTTTAATTACTCTTTTAAGGCACTTCTCCCAGAGAAGGATTTTGAAGTCATGGACCCATACTCAGCACTCAGTACAGTGCTCTCTTAGCAATGCCTGTCATGGACAAGGCAGCAGAAATTGTAGCATATGTGTAGACCTGTAACATATATATAGCATGTGTGATAATCCTATAAATCCTTACTATACTTATAATTAGTACTAGATGATGAAGTGTTTAATTTTACTTGGATTAGTCCACATAATTTTAAAATTAGATAAATCCAACTGGGCTATAAATTGATTGAGATAAGTTACCACATGTTATACCACCTTAGTTTTTTCCATAGGTGCTGGTCAAATTTGGGATATATAGTAATTACTCAAACATGTATTAACTTGATAAAACAGTGTGATTGAATAACATTCACTTTCATCTCCTTAGGCTTGTATAATATCTCACAAAAAATGCAGTATTTGGAACCTATGTGTAGAGGTTTATATTAAAAATTTTACATATATTTACATAAATATATGTATCATTTTATAAATTAGTGTATATTTATATATTTAATAATTGTGTATAAGGTTATATGGTAATTTAATATACATATTTTATATATGCTTATATAATATGCTTATATTATATATGTATGTAATATAAAATATATTAATTATATATATATGTGTATATATATATACTTAAGACACAAAGAAGAGTTAAACAAGCAAAATGTTTAGCTTGAAGAAAAGAAAATAGAGGGACTTACTAGACAAGCACATATATTTAAAAATTTATTTATGCAAAAATAGATTTGTCCTAAGTGACCTTAAAGGTAAACTCAGGCCAGTAATTTGATATTATGTGAACAGACTTTTGTAAGGGAAACTTCACAAATTCAGATCTGGCCAAGGTAGGAGTAATCCCCTATGGGAATGATGAGTTCCCTTCATTAGATGTTTTTACATATGTAATAGGGATTTTAGGGGGTCAAGCATTGATGTACAATTTAAATATGGCTTTTATAGTTATCTTAAACACTAAAATATAGACTTCTTACTGATTCTAAGTTTCTTTATTTGTAAATAATAATACCTGCCTTTCCCCTCACAGGTTATTGTGCAAATAAGAGTAGATAATACAGCTGACCCTTGAATAACATGGTTTTGAACTCCATGGGTCCCCTTGTATGTGAATTTTTTTCAGTATATATAACATCTGTATTTTCATTTTACAGACCTCTAAGCATGCGGGAAGGAGTTTGTGACTGATTAGAGATCACAATACACAGAATCAAAACTAGGATTTTGAGACTTGATTCTATCCAGACTGTCTCAGCTTCCCTCCCTTGAGTGAATCATTTATCAATTTCTTTGTTTTTGAGGCAGAGATAGCACAACAAAGATTTTCAACTGTGGGAGGTGGTGGAGGGGAGGAGCAGCACTCTGAACCCCCAAAACCCTCACATTGTTCAAGGGTCAACTCTATATGCAAAGTGTTGCAAAAATATAAAGTCAGTTCAGTCAATCAGTTCAGTCGGTCAGTCATGTCCAACTCTTTGTGACCCCATGAACCGTAGCATGCCAGGCCTCCCTGTCCATCACCAATTCCCGGAGTTTACCCAAACTCAAGTCCATTGAGTCAGTGATGCCATCTAACCATCTAATCCTCTGTCGTTCCCTTCTCCTCCTGCCTTCAGTCTTTCCCAGCATCAGGGTCTTTTCAAATGAGGCAGCTCTTTGCATCAAATATTGGAGTTTCAGCTTCAACATCAGTCCTTCCAATTAATACCGAGGACTGATTTCCTTTAGGATGGACTGGTTGGATCTCCTTGTAGTCCGAAGAACTCTCAAGAGTCTTCTCCAACACTACAGTTCAAAAGCAAAATATAAAGAATAAGTAACATAATTAATTCTATTGAGCCAAAGGAAGTTACTCATTGATTAATGTGAATCAGTCTGACTAATACCACCGTTATTCATTAGCATTTGTAAGAAACATCCAAATTAAAACACCTAAAGATAATGTATGAACTTGTATTTTTGAGATTTAAATTTACAGAAAAGAGTACTAATTTACTTTAAAGGGATTTGGGTACAGGTGAATTTATTTCCCTTTCATATATATTTTTAGTTATATTTATGTATTATTTTTCTCTTACATGGAAGATCTTGGGTGGTATTACAGATTTTTGTTTGTTGGTTACTCTGATGGACTATTTTGTATGTCTCAAGGAGTTTTGTAAAAAGATAATAATCTGTTCCAGAAAAGTATGCCTCTTCAAATAATTTAGAATTAAAATCATTTCATAGAAATGAATGTAGATTTCTTAGCTTTATATATTCACATTCCTACAGTAGTCTTTATTAACCTTGAAAGGACACAAGGTTTTTCTGATTGTTATGCTTTAGGCAATGTGTAAAGGTGTAAATAGGATATTGTGTTGAACTTCTTAATTGCTATTTCTGCATTGAATGTGTTATTTTTCCACCTCTGTTTCAGTCATTATCCATTCGCAGACTCTTCAGCCCCTGTGGGGAACTTTGGGAGAACACATTGGATAGCAAATGTAATCCAATACCTTAGATAAACTATTTAGAAGTATAATAGTCTATGAACTAGTTTTTCATGAAGACTGAGAAATGCATAATGGAAGGCAAGGCAGTCTAGCTCTGCTTAGAGAAGTGGCATAGATGTTGAGAACATAACAAGGCTATCAACCTGCTGTGGTTCAAATCCTAGTTCAGCCTGTGTGACCTGTGTGACCTTGCTAAACTACTTAGTTTATGTTTGTCTCAACCAGTCTATCAGGGAATCAAAGATTATGGGAGCACCAGCATCATTGTATTAGTCATGTAAAATACTTAAGGCAATACTAGCATATAATAAGAACTCAATAAATGCTTATAGCTAGCTATATTTTAGAGTCCTAGATTAAATGAGGAAAACCTGAGCTCTAGGCCTGACTTGTTTGAATCAACGTAGTCAGTTATTGCTCATAGAAATAGCATTTTCTTCATCAGTACATCATTATTCAAAACCACAGGTGCTTCTCTGTTGCAGAATGTAATTTCAGGGCCTCATCTATTTATTTTCACACTTAAGTGAATTTCTCTCTTTTTTGGTTATTTTTCTATTTATTTCATTTTAACATAACAATTTCTAAAGCTCTGATTATACTCTCATTATTTGTTTGATTGTAGCCTTTTAAGTTGAACTTAGACTCTTCATGGAAAAGTACTGTCTTCCACAAATATTTCCTCTGGAATTATAATCGCACTTGATACTTTATAAAACATTTTCAAGCCCAGTGTTGCACTAATCCTCAAAACATCTTGTGATATAGAAATTTTTATTCTTATTTTGTGATGAGAAAACTGATAATGTAGTTAATGGAGTAAAATTAAGCTAGGTTATTTATTCAAGTTGTTTATTTCTGCTGCTGCTGCTAAATGGCTTCAGTCATGTCCAACTCTGTGTGACCCCATGGACGGCTGGCTACCAAGCTCCTCTGTCCACGGGATTCTCTAGGCAAGCATACTGGAGTGTTTATTTCTAGACCACACAAATTAGTGAATTATATGTGTGCATTTGTGAGAAGAGAGGAGGTTTTTTCCCTTGTGCAGCGTTTTATAAAAAAAAAAAATGCAGAAATTTTTTAAAATTTGTAAAAAATAAGTAAAGGAGGAACCATACATTACTTGACTTCTTTTATGCCTTTCTATTCATAGAGTGGAGGAACTTTTCTCTTTTTTTTGCCATACTATGCAGCTTGTGGGATCTTGGTTCCCAAACCAGGGACCTTGCCAGTGAGAGCATGGAGTCCTAACCACTGCACTGCCAGAGAATTCTCAAATGGAGGATATTTCAATATGACAAATGTCAGCCTGCTACAGCCACCCTTAGATGTCCCTGGATTCCTTGAATTAGCACAGTGTGTCAGTGAGAGAGACTCAGCGGTGTGTCTATTGGCTTTTTTTGTTGTTAGATTCATAGCTGTTAATAGCAAGTCTTATTTATCCTGAGACTAGAAGAAATCTCATATTATTTTTTATTACCTTATTTATTCAGCATTTATTTATTGGGCACCTAGGATATGTCTGTCAGGTAGGGAGGTACCTCTTTATTCAGTAACCATGGATTGTCAGCTCCTGTCTGGTTCTCTGTTCTGCATCACTGAACACAGACTTGTTCTTTGTTGTCATGACATCTACACACATTTATACATTCAGTGAATATTTATTGAGTATCTACTATGAGTCACCAGGGATAAGATAGTAGAGAAAAAGGATAAAAAGTCATTGCTGTCATGAGAACCACTTGAGAGGAGGAAGCAGACAGCAAAGCAAGATAGTTGAGTGAAATATATATAATGCTAAATTTGTTTCAGTGTTAATATGAAAGGGGAGATAGGAAATGGGGAATTTTGGATAATTTGACCATGAAAAGCCTCACTGTGAGTATGATTATTGGATCATACTAGAAAAAAGTGAGGGAGCCAACTGTGAGTGTCAATGGAAGGAAAAATAAGTACAAGGCCTAAGGTGGGAACATGGCTGATGTGTTTGAAGAATACTGAAGAGGAAAGTGTGGTCGAAATAAGTCATCAAGAGAGAATAGTGAGACATGAGGCCAGAAAGACAGCAGGATGCCAAACCATGTAGAACCTTGTAGGTCATTGTGAGGGCTTCGACTTTAACTGTGAATAAGGTGGGAGGCCGCTGGAGGGTCCAGAGCACATGAGTGACATGAGCTAATTGACATTTTAACAGAATCACTTAGGCAGTTGTGTTAAAGATAGACTGCATTATAGTGGAAAGACCAGGTGAGAGAATCTTGGGTTGGACCAGAGTAGTGGTGATGAGAGGATGAGAAGTGGTCAGATGATGGGTATATTTTCAAAGTGCACCCTACATGACTTGCTGATGGACCAATTATGGGATGTAAGAGAAAAAGAGGAAGATCAGGATGATATCAAAGTTTTTGACTTAAACACCTAGACGACTGGAGCTGCCATTAACAACTGAGAAACATCATTACCTGTCGTCATTTTCTCTGTCATAGATTAAGAAGAGATACCTTCAACAATTTGAACATAGTGACAGGATACCACATAATTTTGGTAATTGATAGTATTTTATCCAAGGGACAGTTTGGAGACTTAAGTTTTATTTTTGAGTATTCCATGAACTAGCCATTTGGTTTAGGTTAAACCACTTTAAATCTCAAACTTACTTATTCTTAAATAAGACTGACTCGTGCATCTCTTAAGAAACCTTCTCTAATGTCATTGTCCAAAAATATTAATTTCTCCACTGTCCTCTGTGGTAGTGGTGGTGGTTTAGTTCATGTTAAGTCATGTCCAACTCTTGCGACCCCGTGGACTGTCCGTGAGATTTTCCAGGCAAGAATACTGGAGTGGGTTGCCGTTTCCTTCTCCATCCCTACTCTATACCTTTTATCAATATAACCTTCTGTTCTTCCACATGTTTACATTTTGAATGTTGCCATATCTGTTGTCCTTACTAGACCATGTGCTCCTCGATTCAAACAAAAACTTGTATCTTGTGAATTTTGTATCCTGCACTATAATACAGACACATAACTGCTTGTTTTACGATTTTCTAGTTTAACAAAAAGATGAAGATTCATCATTTTCTCATGAAATTGAATCTTCATAATATAACATAGGAATAGGGAGGAAGAATTAATATTATTGGGCTTCCCTGGTGGCCCAGCGCTAGAGTCCACTTGCCAGTGCAGAAGACATGGGTTCAATCCCTGCGTTGAGAAGGTCCCCTGGAGAAGAAAGGGGCAACCCACTCCAGTATTCTTGTCTGGGAAATCCCATGGACACAGAAGCCTGGCAGGGCTGCAGTCTATGGGGTCACAAAAGAGTCAGACACAACTTAGCAACTGAACAACAACATTAATATTATTGATTTGAAAAACTGAGCCACATTTTTGGAAGATGGATAGTCACGAGGAAAAGGAACTTTGCTTTCAAGGGCTATTCTTTTAACCACATAATTTATTCAGCCATTGATGATTTGATCGTGCTCTTGATTATTCTTTGGAAACTAAAATTTTGACATAGAAATGACGTAATTACTTTTTGATTTTGTTGCTTTCTATTCAATTACTTACATCCTTATAAATTTCATCTACTAGGATAATTTACTTCCAATTCAATTTATATTTATTGATGTTTTCCCCCAAAGAAAAAATTCTGTACTAAAAATAAAGGGTTAAATGTAAGTGTAGTAGAATAATGGAGAGGGAATAAAGCCCTGCCACTGAGGAAGTCTACAGTTTGTTTCAAATAATTTAGTTAGACTTGGTGATTAAAGAACAACCTAGATTTACTGGATCACATTCTAGATTGTTCCCAATGCTGAAGATTCTTCAAGGGTCTCACATAAATAAAGTGGACTGCCAAGCTAGTGATTCTAATTTTAAAGTAATGTGAGCTTTTTTGTTTCAAAAATTTGCTCTAAAGGTCGTTCTGGAAGATAAATTCCAACAATAGCATGTAGTATATATTTAAGATACTTTGAAAAAGAAAATACTTTTTAAAATTTTTATTTATTTTTGACTGCTCTGGGTCTCTGTTGCTCGTGCGCAAGCAGAGGCTCCTCTCCAGTCACGGGGCATGGGTGTCTCACTGTAGCGGCTGCTCTTGTTGCGGCTCATGGGCCCTAGAGCTCAGGCTCTGTAGGTGAGGCACACCAGCTCAGTTGTCTCATGGCATGTGGAGTCTTCCTGGACCAGGACTCAAACCTGTGCCCCCTGCATTGTCAGGCAGGTTCTTAACCACTGACCACTCAGTTCAGTTCAGTTGCTCAGTTGTGTCTGACTCTTTGTGACCCCATGAACCTCAACACGCCAGGCCTCCCTGTCCATCACCAACTCCCGGAGTCCACCCAAACCCATGTCCATTGAGTCCGTGATGCCATCCAACTATCTCATCCTCTGTTGTCCCCTTCTCCTCCTGCCCTCAATCTTTCCCAGCATCAGGGTCTTTTCTAATGAGTCAGCTGTTTACATCAGGTGGCCAAAGTATTGCATTTCAGCTTCAACATCAGTCCTTCCAATGAACACCCAGGACTGATCTCCTTTAGGATGGACTGGTTGGATCTCCTTGCAGTCCAAGGGACCCTCAAGAGTCTGCTCCAACACCAGAGTTCAAAAGCATCAAGTCTTCTGCACTCAGCTTTCTTTATAGTCCAACTCTCACATCCATACATGACTAATGGAAAAACCATAGCCTTGACTAGACGGACCTTTGTTGTTGTTTTTTCTGTTTGTTTTCTCAGTCCGTGATGCCATCCAACTATCTCATCCTCTGTTGTCCCCTTCTCCTCCTGCCCTCAATCTTTCCCAGCATCAGGGTCTTTTCTAATGAGTCAGCTGTTTACATCAGGTGGCCAAAGTATTGCAGTTTCAGCTTCAACATCAGTCCTTCCAATGAACACCCAGGACTGATCTCCTTTAGGATGGACTGGTTGGATCTCCTTGCAGTCCAAGGGACCCTCAAGAGTCTGCTCCAACACCAGAGTTCAAAAGCATCAAGTCTTCTGCACTCAGCTTTCTTTATAGTCCAACTCTCACATCCATACATGACTAATGGAAAAACCATAGCCTTGACTAGACGGACCTTTGTTGTTGTTTTTTCTGTTTGTTTTCTCTCTGCTTTTTAATATGATGTCTAGGTTGGTCATAACTTTCTTTCCAAGGAGTAAGTGTCTTTTAATTTCATGGCTGTAATCACCATCTGCAGTGATTTTTGAGCCCAGAAAAATAAAGTCAGCCACTGTTTCCCCATCTATTTGCCATGACCTGACCAGTGACCACTAGAGAAGTCCAAAAATTCTTTTTTTTTAAAATTATTTTATTTTGAAATAATTTTTGACTCAGAGGAAAGCTGAAAAAATAAAATGGGTTTCCATATGCCCCTTACCCAGTTCAGTTCAGTCGCTCAGTCGTGTCCAACTCTTTGCGACCCCATGAATCGCAGTATGCCAGGCCTCCCTGTCCATCACCAACTCCCGGAGTTCACTCAGGCTCACGTCCATTGAGTCCGTGATGCCATCCAGCCATCTCATCCTCAGTCGTCCCCTTCTCCTCCTGCCCCCAATCCCTCCCAGCATCAGGGTCTTTTCCAATGAGTCAACTCTTCGCATGAGGTGGCCAAAGTACTGGAGCTTCAGCTTTAGCATCATTCCTTCCAAAGAAATCCCAGGGCTGATCTCCTTCAGAATGGACTGGTTGGATCTCCTTGCAGTCCAAGGGACTCTCAAGAGTCTTCTCCAACACCAAAGTTCAAAAGCATCAACTCTTCTGTGCTCAGCCTTCTTCACAGTCCAACTCTCACATCCATATATGACCATAAGAAAAACCATAGCCTTGAATAGACAGACCTTAGTCGGCAAAGTAATGTCTCTGCTTTTCAATATACTATATAGGTTGGTCATAACTTTTCTTCCAAGGAGTAAGCATCTTTTAATTTCATGGCTGCAGTCACCATCTGCAGTGTTTTTGGAGCCCCAAAAAATAAAGTCTGACACTGTTTCCACTGTTTCCCCATCTATTTCCCATGAAGTGATGGGGCCAGATGCCACGATCTTCCTTTTCTGAATGTTGAGCTTGAAGCCAACTTTTTCACTCTCCTCTTTCACTTTCAACAAGAGGCTTTTTAGCTCCTCTTCACTTTCTGCCATAAGCTGGACTTTTAATTTCATGGCTGCAGTCACCATCTGCAGTGATTTTGGAGCCCCCAAAAATAAAGTCTGACACTGTTTCTACTGTTTCCCCATCTATTTCCCATGAAGTGATAGGGCCAGATGCCATGATCTTCCTTTTCTGAATGTTGAGCTTGAAGCCAACTTTTTCACTCTCCTCTTTCACTTTCAACAAGAGGCTTTTTAGCTCCTCTTCACTTTCTGCCATAAGGGTGGTGTCATCTGCATATCTGAGGTTATTGATATTTCTCCCGGCAATCTTGATTCTAGCTTGTGTTTCTTCCAGTCCAGCGTTTCTCATGATGTACTCTGCATATAAGTTAAATAAGCAGGGTGACAATATACAGCCTTGACGTACTCCTTTTCCTATTTGGAACCAATCTGTTGTTCCATGTCCAGTTCTAACTGTTGCTTCCTGACCTGCATACAGATTTCTCAAGAGGCAGGTTAGGTGGTCTGGTATTCCCATCTCTTTCAGAATTTTCCACAGTTTCTTGTGATCCACACAGTCAAAGGCTTTGGCATAGTCAATAAAGCAGAAATAGATGTAAGTATATGTACCCTAAAAGTGATTTTGATTAACCAGAGAGAAAGAAAGAAATATTTTTAATATTTCAAAGAAAGAAAATATTTAATTTTTTTTATATGTACTGCTTGCATGTGAAGTTGCTTCAGTTGTGTCTGACTCTTTGCAGCCCAACAGACTGTAGCCCACCAGGCTCCTCCATCCATAGGATGTTCCAGGCATGAATACTGGAGCAGGTTGCTATGTCCTCCTTTAGGGGATCTTCCCAACCCAAGGACTGAACCCATGACTCTTGTGTTACCTGCGTTGGCAAGCAGGTTCTGTACCACTAGCCCCACCTAGGACGCCCTTATGTGTAATACTTGTTTTTAATTCTCACTCCATTCAATAATTGATCTAATTAGTCAAGTATTTCTGAATCCCCAGTATGTGGCCTCTAATATTTTACATTCTAGTCAGCAATAGGAAAAATTCAATATAACAAACATCTATAAACAATGTGTTGAAATAGTTATTTACAAAGTACAACAGTAACTTTGAAGATGGAGTCATTAGATATTTCTAGTAAAATAAATGATGTTTTAGTGAAAATAAATTTGAATTTTGCCTAATAAGAAAACAATGAGCCATTCAGACATATAAGAGGGAAGAAGACATTCAGTTTATTGAAATGAAGGTAATCCATGCATTCATTCCTAATGTGTTTTGAGCACTTACCATAAAGACAAACTGTTTGTGGTGCAGGGATGAAACACAAAGTAAAGTCCCTGTTCTCAAGGAGCTTAAATTCTAGTAGAGGAAAAGAAATGAAATAATAGCAAAACACAAAATGTTAGTTAGTGAGAAGAGCCCTGAAGTCCTAGGAAGTAAAAGAAAACAGTAAGGGAATAACGAGTGTCTTAGGGAGGGTTACTATTTTCGAGAGTGCAGCCGAGGAGGGCCTCTCTAACAAGGCAGCATTTGAGAAGATACCCGAAGTGAGAGCACTCTGCGTGCAGACAGTGTACGTGGGACAAATGCATTCAAGAAAGAGAGAAAGGTAAGTGCAAAGACCCAGAGTAGGGAACATGGGTTAGACATGTTTGAGGAACAGATTGTACAGGTTAATGAAAAAGACTGTGTAAATTTAGTCTGGTTGAAGACTAGTCAAGACAGACTGGAGGGAAGGCTAGTAATGTGTACTTCAGCTAGGCTGAGTAGCATCTCGCTAAGGTCAGTTCAATTCAGTTCAGTTCAGTCACTCAGTCGTGTCTGACTCTTTGTGACCCCATGGGTTGCAGCACACCAGGCCTCCCTGTCCATCACCTATTCCTGGAGCTTGCTCAAACTCATGTCCATTGAGTCGGTGAAGCCATCCAATCATCTCATTCTCTGTCGTCCCCTTCCCTTCCAGCCTTCAATCTCTGCCAGCATCAGGGTCTTCTCCAGTGAGTCAGTTCTTCCTTTCAGGTGGCCAAACTATTGGAGTTTCAGCTTCAGCACCAATCCTTCTAATGAATATTCAGGATTGATCTCCTTTAGGATGGACTCCTTGCAGTCCAAGGGACTCTCAAGAGTCTTCTCCAACACCACAGTTCAAAAGAATCAATTCTCTGGCGCTCAGCCTTCTATATAATCCAACTCTCAAATCCATACACGACTACTGGAAAAACCATAGCTTTGACTAGATGGACATTTGTTGGCAAATTACTGTTTCTGATTTTTAACATGCTGTCTAGGTTGGTCAGGAAAAGGCAATTGCACCCCACTCCAGTACTCTTACATGGAAAATCCCATGGATGGAGGAGCCTGGTAGGCTGCAGTCCATGGGGTCGCTAAGAGTCGGGCACGACTGAGTGATTCACCTTCACTTTTCACTTTCATGCATTGGAGAAGGAAATGGCAACCCACTCTAGTGTTCTGGACTGGAGAATCCCAGGGACGGGGGCCTGGTGGGCTGCCGTCTCTGGGGTCGCAGAGTTGGACATGACTGAAGTGACTTAGCAGCAGCAGTAGCAGCAGCAGCTAGGTTGGTCATAGCTTTTCTTCCAAGGAGCAAGTGTCTTTTAATATCGTGGCTGCAATCACCATCTGCAGTGATTTTCGACCTCTCCCCCTGCCCAAAAATAAAGTCTCTCTCTATTTCCATTGTTTCCCCATATATTTGCCATGAAATGATGGAAACAGATGCCGTGATCTTAGTTTTCTGAATGTTGAGCTTTAAGCCAACTTTTTCACTCTTCTCTTTCACTTTCATCAAGAGGCTTTTTTAGTTCCTCTTCACTTTCTGCCATAAGGGTGGTGTCATCTGCATATCTGAGGTTATTGATATTTCTCCCAGCACTTTTGATTCCAGCTTATGCTTCACCCAGCCCAGCATTTCACATGATATACTCTACACATAAGTTAAATAAGCAGGATGACAATATACAGCCTTGACGTACTCCTTTCCCAATTTGGAACCAGTCTGTTGTTCCATGTCCCGTTCTAATTGTTGCTTCTTGACCTGCATACAAATTTCTCTGGAGGCAAGTAAGGTGGTCTGGTATTTCCATCTCTTTAAGAATCTTCCACAGTTTGCTGTGATCCACACAGTCGAAGGCTTTGGCATAGTCAATAAAGCAGAAGTAGATGTTTTTCTGGAACTCCCATGGTTTTTCTATAATCCGGTGGATGTTGGCAATTTGATTTCTGGTTCCTTTGCCTTTTCTAAATCCAGCTTGAACATCTAGAAGTTTGCAGTTCACATGCTGTTGAAGCCTGACTTGGGGAATTTTGAGCATCACTTTGCTGGTGTGTGAGATGAGTGCAACTGTGCAGTAGTTTGAGCATTCTTTGGCATTGTTTTTTTTTGCGATTGGAATGAAAACTGGCCTTTTCCATCCTGTGGCCACTGCTGAGTTTTCCAAATTTGCTGGCATATTGAGTGCAGCACTTTCACAGCATCATCTTCCAGGATTTGAAATAGCTCAACTGAGGGAAATATGATCTTTGTTTTACAAAGAAAACTGGTGGTAATATAGACAGCCAAAGTGGAGAGACCAAATATAAGCCTAGTAAAATGGTCCAGGTAAGAGAAGATGACGGTCAAAAGTCAGACAGTGGTCAGCAGATGGAGAGATGTAGGAGGCAAAATTATAAGGATGGTCATGAACTGGACTTGCAGAATGAGGGAGAGGGAAGATCCAAAGAGATTCAAAACCTTATGGCTTTCACAACTAGCTAAAAGTCACTATTTGCAAAAGTTTGAATTACTAAAGGAGGATTGTATGCAAACAAAAAACAATGAGTTGTATTGCACCCAGTGAATTTCAGGGTTGTAAATAATATCCAGAGAGAGAGATTCAGTAGGCAAAAGAATGCCTACAGCTAAAAAGAATACAACAAGCTTATTTATTTTAAAATCAGGACTTGGGTTTCTCGGGTCTTTCAGTGGTAAATAACCCACCTGCAATGCAGGGCATGCAGATTTGATCTCTGGGTCAGGAGGATCCCCTGGAGAAGGAAATGGCAGCCCACTCCAGTATTCTCGCTTGGAGAATTCCATGGACAGAGGGGCCTGGTGTGCTACACTCCATGGCGTCGAAAAGAGTCAGACACTACTGAGCAACTGAGCATGCATAAAAATATAAACACATATGAAGGAAAACAAATGACCAATAAACAAAACTTTCATTCTATCCATGCACTTGCAGCCCAAGTCGTCCCTGGCCTGATGGAGCTGTGAGGTTGAAGGACTGGGACAGAGCTGCCAAGGTCTCTCACAAAACATTCTCAATTTCTGCTAAATCTAGACCTTTCCTCTCTCCCCATTTGGAACTTCCATCTCTCCAAGAGACACTTGTTGATAAAGAGCTATCCAGCATTTCTCTAGTATTCTATTATTATTGCCTCTCTATCCATCCTCAGTACAACAAAGGAAGAGATAACAGGAGCCATACTCTTTAGAGAGCAGAGGAAAGTGGAGTTATAAATGCATATGTGTTAATAATTTTGCCCATCCCAGAAAGCAAAGCCATAACCAAAATGGGATAGAGACAGTATCTTTGAAAGAAACAAAGAAGATAAATTAGCTATTGCTTAAGTACTGCTTTTGATTCATCTTACATCTTTCAAGAGTTCTTAGATTATTTTTCTTGAGACTATTTGCCATTAAATATGCAACTAAACTACCTGAACCTCTTTCTAATTATACTGTTGGAAACTGAGTAAATGGAAATAGTAACTTATAATTACAGCACTTTGATTTTGGATCTTTAGTAAGGTTTACTTTGAAACCCCTTGAGGACACTTAGAAACTATTAAGCTTTTAATTTAATTCCTTATGCCACAGAAAAGGTCAGAGAAACAGAAGGAATTACTCTGTCAAGAAATTAAGTCCTTTAAAATGGCATGAAACTTATTTGTGTAAATGAAAAATAAGAGGGCAACAATCATATGGTCTTTCCAGAAATTATTTATGTTCAAATCCATTTGCCTAATTTTGCTTAATATACTTGCTGTAATCACAGTATTAAAGGCATAATTGTGCCACCAGGGTTGTTAAATACCTATTTGAATCATTTTTCGGAAAGGCCTTCCTATGTCAAGGTTTCCCCCATTTTCTGCATATTACTTATCTTGCTATTTATCTGCCATTTCTTTATAAAAATAATCTGACTGCTTTAGGAAAGGGAACAGGAAGTAGGCTAAAGTGCCAGTGGCTTTATTACCAAGAATACTTTTAGCTTCACATTTTCTGCGTTGGAGCTTGGATTAAAAGGTCACACCTGAGAATTATAAGAGCAAAGCCATCATCAAGACAAGTCTGAAATCCATTTCTATCTAAGTATATGATTAAAACACCCATAATTATGGGTTCCCATGGGACACCTGAACATAATAGAACTCTGTTTAAAAAAAGTACGTAATAACTAGAATGTCTCATTCCTTTTTCGCTCCAACATGATAGAAATGGCTGGCTTTCACAGACAGTAGTTTTCAATTGGCACAGTGGTAAAGGATCTGCCTGCCAATACAGGAGACAGAGGAGATGAAAGTCTGATTCCTGGATAAGGAAGATCCCTTGCGGGAGGAAACAGCAACCCACTCCATGATCCTTGCCGGAAAAAAATCCCATGGATAGAGGAGCCCGGCAGACTATAATCCACAGAGTCACAAAGAGATGGGCACGACTGAGCACATACTCAGATTTTTCAAACAGCTGCAAGAGAGGGAACGCTGGTGGCTGACAGAGGGATGAGGAAGCTCAAAATCTTTGAAGTAGGAGAGGGTAAGACCCCAATATGTGCAGCTTGATAAAATCTCTTTCCCATTTGGTTGTATGAATAGGGTCATTTCATTTATTTTATATCAACTCGTGCAGGGCAATGCTAAGTACTTGTCTAATGCTGAATAAATATCGTGAACATATAAAATAAATTAAGTTTTATTAAATATATTTTGCAGCCTGATATAGAGGATATTCTGTTAAGCATATCTAAATATAATATATAGATATAGCTTCAATATAGATATGAATCCTATCTAATCAATAAACATATATAATTTTAATTACTTCCTAGTACCAGCCAACAACTTTTCTGTTTTCTGAATATTGGCTCCATTAAATTTTTTTGAGTTAGATATTTACATGCTGAGAAAATTTTGCATTGGAATTTGTTCGACATAGTCCCATAAATCTTATTCCCTTTACAAAGTCCATAAAATTTCCCTCACCCAAATTAGATTGATCTCAGTTTATTATATCAAAACATCTGTGTTCCTATTTTATTGCATTTGTGGGTGTCTTTCATTGTTTACATTTATCTTTCCCCTCCTTTTACCACTCCTGAATGCTTTCTTCTGTTAAAGCAAGGTGGAATGTAAGGCAGGTTTGCTGAATTTAATTAATGCAGAGGAAATAGCTATCCTAGCAAGAAAAACAAAGTAAATGCTTTCAGAATTTTTCTACTAGTGAATGAGACTTTCTTTGCCAAGTGTAGATAGAAGTTAGGAATCAGGAAGGTGGAAAGAAATCCATTCACAGATAAATTACTTGAAAGTAATTTTGAAATTACTGAATTATTTAAATAAAAAATTAAATATCAATGTGTAACTCCAATGATGGAATTCATCCATTTTCAATATTCCAGTTGAGAAAAGCATAAGGAAAGCAAAAATTTCTGGAATAATTAAGGATTTAGATATAGTGTACAACTGAGTATATATAAGAATAGCCAAATAAGAATATAACATTGTGTATACTATAAGATCTTAGTGAACTTAAATTTATATATTGTTATTCAGAAGGCATGTTATGGTCTTTTAGGTTTATAAACCACATTTACAGATTATATCACCTCTTATTTTTTTGTACTTGAGATGAATATTTAAAGTCAGTGAAAGCCTAAAATCTTAGAAATAGTTAAAGTCTAAACTTTCATGTCATTCAAATATCTTATTTTAAGAACTAAAAAGTGCCCTGAGAGTTGATAAAGTCAAAGAGTTGGTTAAAGTCAGAAATGAAAGCCAGGCGAGAGATGAGGCCAGAAGATTAAAGAAATGGAGTTAGTATTCCCCAGGTGAGTTGGAAGACTGTGATTGAAGGCTGTGAAAGCAAAACCAGAACGTGGCAAGGATAGAGGACTGACAGTCGAGTCCAGATTTGCATCCTGCCTCCATCATGTCTTAACTTTGTCAGTTTGAGTAAATAACACGGCACTCTGTGAATACTGGTTTCCATGATCAGTATAGTTTTATAGCCTATTTTAAAAAGAAATAAATGAGAAAATTTACACTTTCTTTAGTCTGAAAAATATCCAATCTATTAAAAGGCTGAAAGAACTCCCACATCTTTAATTTAAATTCACCAATTAGATAAAAATTTGCTTCATACATAGATATAAATGTAGATAAAAGAATAGATACAGACATAGACAAACAGATAGAGATTTGCCTTTTTCTCCAGAAAAATCTGAGAATTACAGGTCAGTGAGATACAGTGAGTCTTTCTATCCCTAAGCATTTAACTCATTACCTCCTAAGGACAAAGACATTGTCCTGTATAATCACAATAACGTTATCATACATAAGAAATTGAACACTAATGCAACAGTAATCGTCTAACATTAGAAATATCCCCAAGTAGTTCAACAATATAGTGTAGTTACTTTTTTCTCCTCTGATCAAAGATCAATTATGGGGTTATTTTTAAAATCTGGAAAGTGTTGGCATAGTTCAAAATCAAAACTGCATAATAAGTTATAATCATTGAAGTCTCATCCCCTTTCTCTTTCCCTTCCACTCTCCTCTCAGCATATACGTCATTCATTTCTGCTTTATCCTTCCCAGGTTTCTTTTTTCCAGCACTAAGAGCCAGGATTAGCTATATGATGCTTGGTAAGTTACATGCTGTTTGTTTGTTTTAGTATTTTAAAAATCCATCTTATTAAGAAAATTATTAGATGTATGTAGTGAGCTAAATATTCTCTATACAAGGCAAATACGAGTATAACAAAGAAGTAAAGTGAAAAGATGAGAACAAATTGTAAGTTTTGTATCCTAATACAATTTTAAATAATATGTCGTCCATGCTCATGTATACAACAAAAACAAATTTTACACTTTCTCATCTTTTAACAAAATGTTGATGAATGCCTAAAGCAAACCCAATGAACTCAATTTGAAAATCACTAGTTTAAACAAATATGTTGACTCATAAATAGCTACTGTATTATTATTACTCAATTACTGAGTTACAAAGTTTCAGTTCAGTTCAGTCGCTCAGTCATGTCTGACTCTTTGCGACCCCATGAATCGCAGCATGCCATGTTCCTTAAATTTTAACAGGTAATAAGTTCATTTAGGTAATAAGTTTCCTCAGGACAGAGATATTGATTTATATAATTTATTTGGTTTCTCATTGAGCCTGGTATAATTAAGCATATAATGAAAATGTTTTTAAAAGCTATTGGAAGGATGACTATATGAATGAATTATAAATAGAAGTCTTCCAGACTGCAAAATTTACATTCTTTAATAAACTAATCATATATGCATATATAGTCACTCCATCTCCTACTTTAAAAGTTACTATTTACAGTATAATTTACATAATTACTCAGAATTCTTAGAAGATAGAGATAATTTATTTGATTGATATTTATTTGAATTATCCAGTTGCCTGACTTACAAGTTTCGTCAGTTATTCTGGAACCCATAGACACAGTCTTATCCAAAAACACTCAAAATTTGTGTGAGATTTCAAAGTATCAGTAAATTATTTCAGAATTCAGTTCCTCTAGAATGCAAAAAAGGTGCATTTTTCACAGATTTTTCTAAAGATGTGTGTATATTATTACCCACAAGATGGTGCTATTTTCCCACCAGCAAGCCTATAACCAGTCATGTGAGACACACACACACACACACACACACACACACACAGCTATAAAATACAATATACAGGACAGGGGGGAAATAGTTTTATTTAACTGAAAACATGAAAATGCTTCTGAAACAGTTCTTAACGTTCTGCTTTCTCCAAATAGTCCTTTATTAGAATAAGTCTGTTTGCTGATACTTAAGCTTCCTATATACAACTAATTACTCAATGTTCCACACAAACGTGTAATTCATCTCAAATTCAAGTCCAGAACTAAACCCTTGATCCTCTTCATTGCCCTCCCACCAAGCTTTCACGGAACTATAGCATTTTCCCGTTCCTTGGGCAAAAGTCCCTGGACTCATACACACCGCTCTAGTGTTTTTATTTCTCCCTCTGTCCTCTCTCTCTCTTCCTGTCTACCCTCTGCCCGCCCCTCTGCTCTGTCCTCTCTCTTTTCACTCTTCCTGTCTCCCCGCCTGTCAGCGCCATTAGCAAATCCCACTGACTCTATTTTCAATGTATTGTCAGAATCCACTTCTCCACACCCAGATGGCGCTCATCGTCTTAGCCATCGCACCACACAACTGCCCTCCTTCCTTCAGGCATGCTTCCCTACAGTTTCCTCTTGATCCGGGCACTCGTCACTGTTTCATTACCACTCAGATCGTGTCACTGTCCTGCTCGAAACCTACAGTCTCCCCATTTCACTCAGGCTGAAACTCAGTCTTGGTTCCCAGTCCTCCCCCTTGCACCTCAGCTCCTACAGCTCTCCCTTCGCTTACTGGGCTCAGGTCACAGGAGCCGCCTTGCTTTTCTGCAAGCGCAGAAGACCCACCCCAGTCATGCCTCTCTTCTCTGTTCCTCCCGTTACTTGGAATGATGTTCTGCAAATTAGTAAACAGGTACTGCCACAACATTTTCAAGCAGCTGATCAGATGGCCGCTTCTCAATGAGGTCTAACCTGGCCCAGCCACATTTTAGTACTTTCCTGCCACTTGATTTTTAGCACACTACAAAGACTTTTAACTTAACATTGTTAATATCTGTTCTCCCCATATTTATGAGAACAGAAATCTTGTTTAATTAATTTAAACCAAAGTTCTAGAATAGTGGTATTAGTAGGTGCTCAATAAACACTTGAATGAATAAACCATACTCTAGACATTAATAACTAGTCCTGAGATAGTGAAGGACTGGGAAGCCTGGCTTGCTGCAGTCCATAGGGTCACAAAGACTTGGATACAACTTAGTGACTAAAAAACAACAGTTTGATCAAAACAAATTTGCTTTGCTGTTTACAGGAAGTTTTTCATATAGAAATAAGAAAAAAAACTAAATAAGTAAGGTGTCAAATTGATAGTAATCTTAATCCAAAAGATATTTACTTACAACCTGTAATATAGGACATACTTTCAATAAATGGCTAAACGTTAACCAAAATTGGCATTGCTAAAGTTTGACATTACATGCTGTCATTTGATGTAAAGCTTCCTTCTATAGACAAGATATTAGGAGAATGCTGTAAGCCAAACTATGTTTCCCAGAAAGCATATTTTTATAACATAAATGCATGTCAATAAATGCATACACATTTTTACACTGACCCATTTTTGGCTTTTATGTGAGAACATTTTAATATGGCTTTTATGCCTAGTCTGCACATGTGTATTGTGGTGGAATCAGATGTGGCTAAAAAAGTCAGTTTGTTTGATTCAGTAAGACATCCCTGTGAGAAGTCGTTCCAGAATATGCGATTTCTAACATTTACACCAAAAATGGGGCCAGGGATTCCAAACCAAAACAACTTTTGGTCACACTCATTCTGTCACAGCCTTTTAGATATGATATGAAGCTAAAAGTATGTGTTCCACCAGTTTGACCATTTTTCTTAGCTTTACTAACTACTTTGGCTAAGCATACTTGTTATTAGTAAGTTATCTAACTAAATTGAGAAATAAGTAGTTTGCAAGCTTGAAAATTAGTTAAAATGTCAAAATGAATTATGCAGACTCAGTGCAAGGCTCTTTATAAACATTTGCGTTCGCATCTCTATGTGTAACTTTGCTTTGTAACACTTTTCCCCCACTTTCATAATCCTAGTCACATCCTTCACTATGAGAGTTATCATTATTTCAGCAGGGTGACTGAATGACTTTATCAAGTATTGTCAGTTCATAATTTTAATATAAATTTGCCATTTATGTTTTAAACTGTGAAAGTTTTTAAAGTTAAAAATAAAAAAACTAGAGTTTATTTTATTCTTGTTTTTAGTGACCTATACTGCAATTTATAAATTTCAAGCTTTCAAATTGATCATTCCAAAGAGGGAGAAAGAGGAAGGAAGGGAGGGAGGGAGGGAAGAAGGAAGGAACGATCTTAAATAATTTGGCAATGTTACTGACAGCTGATGGTGGGGTTAGGCTAATAAAGTTAATTCAAGACACTTTGCCTTCAAGATGATATTCTCTGATCAAGCCCTGTTCTTTTATAGGAAGGGGCTCTCTGCTGCTGCTGCTGCTAAGTCACTTCAGTCGTGTCTGACTCTGTGTGACCCTACAGACGACAGCCCACCAGGCTCCCCCATCCCTGGGATTCTCCAGGCAAGAACATTGGAGTGGGTTGCCATTTCCTTCTCCAATGCATGAAAGTGAAAAGTGAAAGTGAAGTCGCTCAGTCGTGTCTGACCCTCAGCGACCCCATGGACTGCAGCCTACCAGGCTCCTCCATCCATGGGATTTTCCAGGCAAGAGTACTGGAGTGGGGTGCCATTGCCTTCTCCAATTCTTCATTCTAACAGCTGAAATAAACAGTACCTAGTATAAAATTTTTACTTAATGGTAAAATTGTTTAGTTCTCACCACATGTACTTTGCCTCTTTTTCAGTTGCATAAAGACAACTTTCATGCACCCTGCAGGGCCATGGGACAAGTATTGGCCAAATGGCTGTGAATCGTTGTCAATGTCTTGTCATTTCCAGCCCGTACCTTTTAACAGTGGCTGTGAGGTCCTGGGTTGCCATTTCCTTCTCCAATGCATGAAAGTGAAAAGTGAAAGTGAAGTCGCTCAGTCGTGTCTGACCCTCAGCGACCCCATGGACTGCAGCCTACCAGGCTCCTCCATCCATGGGATTTTCCAGGCAAGAGTACTGGAGTGGGGTGCCATTGCCTTCTCCAATTCTTCATTCTAACAGCTGAAATAAACAGTACCTAGTATAAAATTTTTACTTAATGGTAAAATTGTTTAGTTCTCACCACATGTACTTTGCCTCTTTTTCAGTTGCATAAAGACAACTTTCATGCACCCTGCAGGGCCATGGGACAAGTATTGGCCAAATGGCTGTGAATCGTTGTCAATGTCTTGTCATTTCCAGCCCGTACCTTTTAACAGTGGCTGTGAGGTCCTCATGCCCTCTCTCTTTCCCTGCAGTAGTCACCCTGGAAACCAAGCCTTGAGATGGTATGTTCCAGTAGAGTGGGAGAAGTCACCTGGAGTCCCTGAGTAACTTTCTGGAGTAGGGGTTCCCAGTCCCTCAACCATGGAATGGTGCCTGTCCCTGTCCTGTTAGGAACCAGGCCATACAGCAAGAGATGAGTGACAGGTAAAACCAAAACCACCCCTACCAGCCCCAGTCCATGGAAAAACTGTCTTCCATGAAACGGGGTCCTGGTGACACAAAGGTGGGGGACTGCAGACCTAGAGCAATGACCTCAATGACCTCCTAAGGGATGCATTCACATTTGGGAGACAGATGTGTAGCGCAGCATAATCTAGCCATAGTGAAAATTAAACCGTAAAGTAAAACAGTAAAATAAGGTTTATTTCTAATATACTCATTCGCTCCATCATCACTGTTCTTCCCATGGCTCTTAATATCTTTTACATATTATCTTATCCTGAAAAAATTTAGTACTGTAGTCCCACTTGAAGGAGGCGCCGAGTTAATTATTCAGTGAACAAACGCACAGTACCTATTTGCCAAGTAACATTATAGGATTGGGAGAACAAACAAGGGCAGTCTTAGCTCCAAATGAGTTTAGACTCTGTGGGGGAGACAGCTGATAAACAAAAATATATATCAACCTAATCATGACATATGTTAGAGGAAGAGTAGAGGGCAGTAAATGGGTGTGACCTAATCTGGGAATTTAGGGAGGACTGGAAAGGGAGATCTTAGTAAGAGCTGATACTTGATGTTTGAAGCTGGGATCAAGAGCAATTACAGAGGACTTGACCTTTGCAGAGATGGCCATCTTTCTAAGGAAGTATATCTAAAATTGCATCACTGTCTGGATCATAAAAACATAGATAATTTGTAAGCAAAAATTTTTAACTGCCAAAAGCTTGATCCGGGAATGAGTACTCTAACTTAACATTTTAGAAGGGGAAAAAAGTTTATTTTCATGCCTATAAATAGAAGTCTAAAGTTGGAAACAAGCATGAGCACAGAAAATTCTCTCCCACCAACTGAAAAAACTCAAGAAAATGCATATTTGGCAGGAATATTCTAAACAGCCTACAAGTGCCAATATCAGAAGAACAATCTTTACAGTATGTAGAAAATTGCTAGTTAATCCATCTCCAAAAATTTAATTTTATAAAATGAAAGCATGTTCTATGTCTCAGTAAATGAGTATATAGTTCTCTCAGATTGCTGGAAAATGTAAGCAAGATTTCAAACAAATTATTTCAAACTGATTTAAAGTACAATCTTCCTAATATTATACTTCATCTCTTGCATTTAGAGGGTGACTTAGACTTTCCAAAGTATTTTTATATACATTATCTCATTTGATTCTAATGAAATTATATAATTATATATAAAAATATAAAACTCTGACAACTGTACAACCCTCAACATTTAACATGAATTGAAAATAGACCCAACCTGTCTGGGGCCAGAGTAAGCAAAATGAATGCAGATTTCAGATAGTATTAAATGGCAAAAGACAAAGTATAAGGAAAATGAGAATTGGAAGGAAGCTTTATAGATCAAGTTCAAACTCCCCCGTTATAATATGATAATAACTTCATATAGTTTATAAGCCATTTTTAAAACTATGCATGAGACTTTTAGATTATAAGTCATAAGTGATGTATCAACATAAGACAATGTTTTTCTGGGCTTGCATCCTATAACCAAATGACACTTTTTAACAAGGTTTTCTCCCTTTGGTCCATAAAATGTGATCTAAATGCATTGAAAACTATAAGCCCTTAATTAAAAACAGGATGATACAACGGTACTTTACGTTTAGGAACAGATGTTACCCCACCATCAAGTCTTACTGAGATCACCCTGTGATCAATTTATCCTTGGTCCCTTCATTCTGTTTTCAAAACAGTAGTTAGAACGATCCTGCTGAGACATTATTCAAGGTCATTTAAGGTCATACAAGGTGTATTGCTGCACTATAGCCACAACTTCTACCCCTCCCCCTCCTGCTCACTCCTCCCTAATGATGGATACTTCATTACTATTTCCCTGCAGGGCCTTAAGGACAGTAGTGGCAAAATAAAAATGCAGGCCCTCTTGTTCAAACTTTATTAGTAATTGTAAGGTCGTGTGTGTCTTGTGCAAAAGATCCTAGGCAGTAGCCCTGACCGCACACCAGGGAAGCCAGCTGTGGTTAAAGGCTCTGCATTTACTGTACCTTCTGTGAGGACACTCTTCCCCCACTCCTTCTGGCAGAAAGTGAAGAAGAAGTAAAGAGCCTCTTGATGAAAGTGAATGAGGAGAGTGAAAAGGCTGGCTTAAAACTCAACATTCAGAAAACTAAGATCATGGCATCCGGTCCCATCACTTCATGGCAAATAAATGGGGCAATACAGAAACAGTGAGAGACTTCACTTTTGGGGGCTCGAAAATCACTGTGGATGGTGACTGCAGCCACAAAATTAAAAGACACTTGCTCCTTGGAAGAAAAGTCATGACCAATCTAGACAGCATATTAAAAAACAGAGACATATCTCTGTCCATGGGATTTCCTAGGCAAGAATACTATAGTGGGTTGCCATTTCCTTTTCCAGGGGATCTTTCCAACCCAAGGATCGAACCTGTGCCTCTTATGTCTCCTGCACTGGCAGGTGGGTTCTTTACCACTAGCATGACCTGAGAAGCCCCAGGCAAGAGTCACATGTAGTTTCAAACTCAAGCACAATGTAACAAATCCAGGTCTTTTTCGTACACAGGAGCACAGAAGCATAGTGCCTAGCTTCTCCCTCCCAGAACTTCACTAAGAACTCACAAGCATCTCAGCACAACATTTTGACATGGTAAACAAAAGTTTCCTTGCAACTTTTATTAAGCCCAGATCAGCCCACTGGACCATCCATCAGATGGAGCTACAAATCTCTGAAGACAGTTGTATTCCTAGACTCTGATCAATCTTGTTTTATTTTCCAGTTAAATATGAGTTAAGATCACCATCTGAGAGTGAGAAGACTGTTAGAAGTTTGTTCAGAGGGGGAATAATGAGACACTGCTCTGAGAAAATGAGTAGGAAAGAAAACATACTGACGCAGTGGAATGGTTTGTCAAGGTTAAGTGCACATGTGACATGCTTTTGAAGGCCTCCCGTCTCTTTTCAGCCATCTTTACTTTCAGGGACTCAGGCCAATTTTTCAAACGTATATTGAGCTTTTGGGAAATCCTATTGTGTAAACTCAGGTATTCATTTCTTGCTGGGACTGCTTTGGCTAAAGTAGAGTCAACTCATACAATATGGTAATTTTCCCTTTAAGATTCTGCTAAATTCTACTTCATCTACTGTTGTTGTTAAAAATGAAGTTCAGAGGCAAATTGGCATAGGAAAATTTATGAGCTTGCAGGCTCAGCAAGTTTGTATTCCATTTCAGGTCAGCTTTTAGACAACAACATGATTTTCTTGTATCTAGTCTAATAAGTTGGGACTATATTCAGTGAAGAAATATTTGTTGAGTGTCTCACTATATGTCTGTCACTATTCCTGATTCCAGGCATGGAGTTGTAAACAGTACAGGCAAAATCATATGGGGCTACACAATTTGCTTGTAATGTGTGCCATGCTGTGCTTAGTCGTGTCCAACTCTCTGTGACCCCATGGACTGTAGCCTGCCAGGCACCTCTATCCAAGGCGATTCTCCAGGCAAGAATACTGGAGTGGGTTGCCATGCCCTCCTCCAGGGAATCTTTCCAACCCAGGGATTGAACCTAGGTCTCCCGCATTGCAGATGGATTCTTTACCATCTGAGCTACCAGGGAAGCCCATTGCTCATAATAAATTTCTTAATTTGTATTTTGCCTTAACCAATCTATTGAGGACATCTGCATTTCTTCTTATAAAAGGAAAGAGTAGGTCAAATGTAGACAAGAGAAATAAAAGACACATAAAGAGTGAATTGTTATCAGGGAAACAGCTGGAAGGGAGCTTACATTGGGGCAGACAAAATGTAAGCAAATAACCAATTTCAAATAGCTGCAAGTATTGAGAAGAAAATTAAACTGAGCTGATGGTGAAGAATGGAACTAGCAGGGGAGATTAGCTAGTCTTGGGAGATGTTATAAAGATTAAGTATACCACATGGTAAGAAAGATGGGTGCTAAGCAGAATGTCTGAAAAACTAAAGAAATATTGATGAACAGCAACTTCTTATGTAAAATATTGCTCTTTGGTCTCTATTTCTAATAAATGTGTCTCATAAAGAAATTACATAACCACATTGGCAATTTTCTTCTGGATGAATCATATATTGATATTTCCAAGGAAGAAAAATCAGTGAGATCAAAAGAAAATTGAGGACAAACTACTAAAGGTCATTTTGTCACTAATAGCACATCTTTTCTCCCCAAATCTCCAGAGAACTATCATATATGTATATTCCATTTTTATATTTACCTGTTATTAGAATGAGAGATCATGCAGAGTAGAGAATATAGAAATCATTTTGATATCCTCCAAATGAACTCAGAGCTTCAGAGTTAGAACCGAAATTCTTAAGCTCTTTTATCCAGGTGGTGCTACTGGTAAAGAACCCGCCTGCCAGTGCAGGACTTGGCAATGTTAAAGACTTGGGTTCGATCCCTGGGTCAGGAAGATCCCCTGGAGAAGGAAATGACAACCCACTCCAGTATTCTTGCCTGGAGAAATCCAAGGACAGAGGACCCTGGTGGGCTACAGGCCACAGGGTCACAGAGTCAGACACAACAGAATCGACTTAGCACACATAGGTCAAATAAGTTCAGGAAAACAAACGGTCACAATTTGATATGTCAATAGACATGTGAAAAACTTCAGATAAAATACAACTCACTGAACCCAAGCACTTACACAAGCCCTAAACTTCAGAAATCATGAAGTTTATCGATCTAAATGCATCTCCCTTCTCAAGTACACCATTTTGACTTACCAAAAGCAGTTTGCCACCACTAGCTTTCAAGCCTATATTTGGGAAGAGGACACTTGTTCCAGAAATAGGTCAGGAATCTTTCATCTATACTGCTGGCATTTTCAACTAAGCCATGCCGTGTGGGGCCACCCAAGATGGATAGGTCATGGTGGAGAGGTCTGACAGACTGTGCTCCACTGGAGAAGGGAATGGCAAGCCACTTCAGTATTCTTGCCTTGATAACCCCATGAACAGTATGAAAAGGCAAAATGATAGGATACTGAAAGAGGAACTCCCTGGTTCGGTAGGTGCCCAATATGATAGAGATCAGTGGAGAAATAACTTCAGAAAGAATGAAGGGATGGAGCCAAAGCAAAATCAATACCCAGTTGTGGATGTGACTGGTGATAGAAGCAAGGTCCAATGCTGTAAAGAGCAATATTGCATAGGAACCTGGAATGTCAGGTCCATGAATCAAGGCAAATTGGAAGTGGTCAAACAGGAGATGGCAAGATTGAACGTTGACATCTAGGAATCAGCAAACTAAAAAGGACTGGAATGGGTGAATTTAACTCAGGTGACCATCATATCTATTACTGTGGGCAGGAATCCCTTAGAAGAAATGGAGTAGCCATCATGGTCAACAAAGAGTCCGAAATGCAGTACTTAGATGCAATCTCAAAAACGACAGAATGATCTCTGTTCATTTCGAAGGCAAACCATTCAATATCACAGTGATCCAAGCCTATACTCCAACCAGTAACTGTAAAGAAGCTGAAGTTGAATGGTTCTATGAAGACCTAGAAGACCTTTTAGAACTAACACCCAAAAAAGATGTCCTTTTCATTATAGGGGACTGGAATGCAAAAGTGGGAAGTCAAGAAACACCTGGAAAGTGAAGTCACTCAGTAGTGCCCGACTCTTTGCGACCCCATGGACAGTAGCCTGCACCAAGCTCCTCCGTCCATGAGATTTTCAAAGCAAGAGTACTGGACTGGGTTGCCATTTCTTTCTCCAGGGAAGCTTCCCAACCCAGGGATCGAACCCAGGTCTCTCGTGTTGTAGACAGACACTTTACTGTCTGAGCCACCAGGGAAGTACAAGAAATACCTGGAGTAACAGGCAAATTTGGCCTTGGAGTACAAAATGAAGCAGGTGAAAGGCTAATAGAGTTTTGCCAAGAGAACGCACTGGTCATAGCAAACATGCTCTTCCAACAGCACAAGAGAAGACTCTACAAATGGACATCACCAGATGGTCAACACTGAAATCAGATTGATTTTATTCTTTGCAGCCAAAGATGGAGAAGCTCTATACAGTCAGCAAAAATAAGACCGGGAGCTGACTATGGCTCAGATCATGAGCTCCTTATTGCCAAATTCAGACTTAAATTGAAGAAAGTAGGGAAAACCACTAGATCATTCAGGTATGACCTAAATCAAATCCCTTATGATTATACAGTGGAAGTCAGAAATAGATTCAAGGGAATAGATCTGATAGATAGAGTGCCTGATAAACTATGGACAGAGGTTCGTGACATTGTACAGGAGCAGGGATCAAGACCATTCCCATGGAAAAGAAATGCAAAAAAAGCAAAATGGCTCTCTGAGGAGGCCTTACAAATATCTGTGAAAAGAAGAGAAGCAAAGGAGAAAAGGAAAGATATGCCCATTTGAATGCAGAGTTCCAAAGAATAGCAAGGAGAGATAAAAAAGCCTTCCTCAGCAATCAAGGCAAAGAAATAGAGGAAAACAACAGAATGGGAAAGACTAGAGATCTCTTCAAGAAAATTAGAGATACCAAGGGAACATTCCATGCAAACATGGGCTCAATAAAGGATAGAAAGGGTATGGACTTAACAGAAGCAGAAGATATTAAGAAGAAGTGGCAAGAATACACAGAAGAACAGTACAAAAAAGATCTTCACAACCAAGATAATTACGATGGTGTGATCACTCACCTAGAGCCAGACTTCCTGGAATGTGAAGTCAAGTGGGCCTTAGGAAGCATCACTATGAACAAAGCTAGTGGAGGTGATGGAATTCCAGTTGAGCTATTTCAAAGTCTGAAAGATGCGCTGTGAAAGTGCTCCACTCAACATGCCAGCAAATCTGGAAAACTCAGCAGTGGCCACAGGACTGGAAAAGGTCACTTTTCATTCCAATCCCAAAGAAAGGCAATGCCAAAGAATGCTCAAACTACTGCACAATTGCACTCATCTCACATGCTAATAAAATAATGCTCAAAATTCTCCAAGCCAGGCTTCAGCAATACGTGAACCGTGAACTTCCAGATGTTCAAGCTGGTTTTAGAAAAGGCAGAGGAACCAGAAATCAAATTGCCAACATCTGCTGGATCATGGAAAAAGCAAGACAGTTCCAGAAAAACATCTATTTCTGCTTTATTGACTATGCCAAAGCCTTTGACTGTGTGGATCACAAGAAACTGTGGAAAATTCTGAAACGGATGGGAATACCAGACCACCTGACCTGCCTCTTGAGAAACCTGTATGCAGGTCAGGAAGCAACAGTTAGAACTGGACATGGAACAACAGACTGGTTCCAAATAGGAAAGAAGTACGCCAAGGCTGTATATTGTCACCCTGCTTATTTAGCTTGTATGCAGAGTACATCATGAGAAACGTTGGGCTGGAGGAAGCACAAGCTGGAATCAAGATTGCCAGGAGAAATATCAATAACCTCAGATATGCAGATGACACTACCCTTATGGCAGAAAGTGAAGAAGAACTAAAGAGCCTCCTGATGAAAGTGAAAGAGGAAAGCAAAAATGCTGGCTTAAAGCTCAACATTCAGAAAACTAAGATCATGGCATCTGGTCCTATCACTTCATGGCAAATAGATGGGGAAACAGTGGAAACAGTGTCAGACTTTATTTTGGGGGGCTCCAAAATCACGGCAAATGGTGATTGCAGCCATGAAATTAAAAGACACTTACTCCTTGGAAGGAAAATTATGACCAACCTAGATAGCATATTCAAAAGCAGAGACATTACTTTGCCAACAAAAGTCCGTCTAGTCAAGGCTATGGTTTTTCCAGTAGTCATGTATGGATGTGAGAGTTGGACTGTGAAGAAAGCTGAGTGCCAAAGAATTGATGCTTTTGAACTGTGGTGTTGGAGAAGATTCTTACGAGTCCCTTGGACTGCAAGTAGATCCAACCAGTCCATCCTAAAGGAGACCAGTTCTGGGTGCTCATTGGAAGGACTGATGCTAAGACTGAAACTCCAGTACTTTCGCCACCTCATGCGAAGAGTTGATTCATTGGAAAAGACCTTGATGCTTGGGGGGTTTTGGGGGCAGGAGGACAGAGGATGAGATGGCTGGATGGCATCATCGACTCAATGCACATGAGTTTGGGTGGACTCCGGGAGTTGGTGATGGACAAGGAGGCCTAGCGTGCTGCAATTCATGGGGTTGCAAAGAGTTGGACACGACTTAGTGACTGAACTGAACTGAACAGGAGTATTGAAGGATATTGAAGGGTATAACTAAGACCCATAAGCACATACTCTCTCACAACCAAATACATGAGTTAACTTCCCAAAACAAGCTATTTACTTGCTGACATGAAGTCAAAGAAATATGCTTGCTGATATTTAGCTCCAAGAATAAAGAAAAATGAAGTTTAAACACAAGAAAATATTTTGGACTATTTTCACATCCCTATATACTTCTAAGGGAAAAGACTTGTGTTATTTATTTGTCCTTTTAATATTCTACCTATAGAGCATATAGACATTCATATCACCATCATTATCATTTAGCATTATATCCACCAAGATCAATGCTAGTTCATAATAACATAGAAAAGGAAAAATATTCCTCTTTCAGAAAAAAAGGTAGGAGAGTGCCTACATAATCTTGCAGCTGCTCATTATTGCCATTAATAAATAGCAGTTACTTGTGTCAATTTCAGCATTAGAGACCTTTTTTTAAAAAGTACTTATTATATTAGAAAAGCTGGGTAATCAGTGTTAATTCACGATAGACAGGGGAGAAGAAAAGTATTATATGAGTTAAAATCACAGAGAAAGAAAGATTTTTACGGGAACAAGAAATCAGAGAAAGGTGATTATCAAAAATCTGGAGGAAATCTGTACAACCATAATTAAAATATACGTTTTTGTAGAAAACTTGATAAAAGAGATTGGGATCAATATTTCTTTTTAATTCAAAGGTAAGGGTGACCCCTGGTGATGTCTGAATGCCCCTATTCTGTATTTTTTGTTCATGATACTTATCACTGTAATTTTAAAATTATTCAAGTAATGTATTTTTGTTTAGAGTCTGTCTCTCTCACCAAACTCTAAGTTCCATGAAGGCAAGACTCACTCCTCTTTTGTTCATTGTTATAATATCACCATCAAAACTCTCCCTTTCATGTAGTAGGTATTTACTAATTATTTGTTAATGAATAATGAAAAAATTAATTATCCTGACTGAACTGCAGAGATCAAAGGGCAGTATATCTATCTTTTCAACTCAGTCTATCACAATGCCATAGAAATAGGTTTTAAAAATGCTTATTCTTGGTGACATCAGCCACCAACTATTGAGAAGCTGGAGAAGGAAGCGGCAGTCCACTCCAGTATTCTTCTGGAAGAATCCCATGGACAAAGGAGAAGCCTGGTGGGCCACAGTCCACGGAGTCGCAAGGAGTCAGCTGACAACTCAGTGACTGAACAACAACGTTGAGAAGTTAGCGAACCATGAAGTGCTTTGTATGCTTGATCTAACTTAATATATTAATATAAAACCACCAGTTACAGAGACTACTATTCCCACTTTCCAAATTCGGTAATGGAAATATGGAGATGGTAAGTAAATTATTCAATATCATACAATCTATAAATAGTAGCATGAACATTCTAAGCCAAGTCTATGTCATGCCCATGCTCCTATTCTCTCAACTATACTACAGTTGATGTGCCGTAAGTTCAGAGGAAGAGACGCAAAAACAGTATCACCTGCTTCACAGTTGTGTATATATCTGGCTCTGCTGCTGCTGCTGCTGAGTCGCTTCAGTCGTGTCCGACTCTGTGCGACCCCATAGACGGCAGCCCACCAGGCTCCTCTGACCATGGGATTTTCCAGGCAAGAGTACTGGAGTGGGTTGCCATTGCCCTCTCTGATATCTGGCTCTGGAAAATAATAAAAGGTTCTAGAGGCAGCAAGAGTTTGCCCTAGGGGTGCCCTACCTACCCTAGTAATGAAGTTTGTTGCAATAGCCAAGAAATACCTAAAATAGGATTTGCACAGTAAATACACAGAAAGACAGAGAAACTGATGGCTAGAATGAAGAAGAAAACACCAACCTGGTAGGCTAAAAATTGAAGTACAGATATAATAGGAACTTTAGCCACACTCCATTAGAATCTAAATCTCTACACAAGATTTCCCGTTTACATTCAATGGCTTATATAGCACATAGCAGCTGAATATTCTTAAATTGAAATGAATGTGCTATGGAGTCCCCAAAATTCCAGCTCCAGAAATAATCAGGATCGTTTGTAAGAGCTGTTACAATGGACCATACATTGAAAATCAACTATACTCCAATAAAAATGTTTTTTAAAATGGACCATAGTCACAAAGTACTCTTAAAGGAAACGGTATTTTCTTAAAATTTTGAAAGACACTTGGGACAAGAAATATCTTCCCTAAAAATTGTGAAAGATGTTGGGGGGGGGACTTAATTGTAGAAAATTTATTGTGATCATCTGACCATTCTATTCATATATTGATTAAAAATTTTTATTTTTCAAAAATTTCAGTTTACCAGCATAGATAATTAAACTCTGTATCTCAAAAGTTTCTATGCACTCTGTGAAGCAGGATTCTTATCGACCATGTAGCATGAGGTACAAGTACAATCAGAGTATATGTGACACTGTAACCTCAAAATATGATCCGAAGGATAGTTTTAAATTAATCCATTTTAAAAATTAGATTTTCGGTTTCCAGGCTAAGCTTTATGTCTTCAGCATTATGTCCTCTGGCGCCACCCAGTGGAGAAACGCACATAATCAGCCAAGTTTTCAAACGGTGCGTGCGGTAATTTTCCTTTAAGTCCAAGATTCGCTATTTAAATATATAACCTCATGAACATCTGGATGAAATCTCATAATGGGAGAACTCAGATTTTTCGTTTTTTTCTGAAGCCTGGGAAGCCAGTAAGACACCATGCGGGCACCCTAGAGGAAACCTCAATGCCCTTCTGCATGCCTCCATATGGATAGAATCAGCGGGCTCACCTAGCACCCGCTTACAACCAGGGACACGTATATGAACAACATGCAAGCAATCACATTAGCTCTGGGCTCCACAGTCTGCCTTTGTACAGGGTGCTTTTTACACCTCATGGAAAAGGTAGGTTGGACGAGGGCTAATATTTCTCTCCCCAGTGAAGACAGTAGGATTGCAGCTAAAGTGATGTCAGAGCTGCCAATTCAGCTCCTATTTTCAGTGCTTGAGACCTCTGCTGTAAACATTAACGCTATTAAAAAACACATATTTAGTTATATGGCATCTCAGGCCAGGAGACCATTCTTATTAAATAAATGGTCTTGAAAAGAAGTTAGATTGAACATCATAATATTCTGCTTTTGGAGGAAGTGGGAACAAACAGAAGGGGTAAAGGATTCTTTTTCTAAATTATGATGTGTGTGTGTGTGTTTAAAATACCTTTTGGGAAAATAGCAGGAGGAGTCAGAATATTGAGCTGGCCCAGCCCCTCTGTCAGACTTGACTCTCTGCCTGTAAGAGCCTATCGGGTTATTCAGCTTCCTATAAGGCTACACAAGGATTTTACTCTGAAAATCCGCTCAAAGCAGCATTTTCCAGTTCTATCTTAATTGACACAAGCAAGTAATTCAGAAAATATGTTTGAACAAACAAACAAATGCCCTCCTCAGCCTGCCTGGGGTCACTCTCACTCTCAAAGTCACGACTGAGGCAGATTGAGGTTTCTGTGGTAAGGCCTCTGCCCAACAGTACCTGTTACCCTGATAAAAAAGCACTTCAGTCCTCTTGTGGTCAGAAAAGTTCCAATTCTGCATACTCAATTCATTTGGGGAAAAGCCCCCTCCGCCCTCCTTTTTTTTTTTTTAAAGATGGAGAAAACTCAGCTGTCTGATCAAGGCCTTAAGTTCTCTTTTGCTCCATCTGCAATTTGCTGTTTAAAATGGGGTGGAGAACCTCAGATTCCTAACTGAAGATTAAAAAATGAATAAGAAAGAAGAAAGCAGAAAAAGAAAACCTGTGACTGCAGTATTAGGCCAAAAAAATTGTGTGTTTCTGGCATGGAAACTGCTCTTTAACTTGTGAAAACTTTTTTTTTTTTTTTTTTGCTGGATTGTAAAAGAAATAGAACAGTTAGGGGATTTTTTTGATGGAAGGATTTAGAGCAAGAGCTAACTTGATATTCTGGGTGGATTTATTTCAATTTTTATTTGAAAAGAGAAAGAATATTTGTCATATATTTAATTTGTTTTATAGTATTAGGGCCAAGCCACAAGCAGACAAAAATAATTACATTCTAAGATTCATGTCTAACATGCTACCCAACCCCACCTCAGCCTCAAGAATACCAGAGTACCCAACTAAATTTAAATTTCCTGATTTTCGAAGAAGGATGTTAGCCCTGGTGTCATCTTTATTTTTCCTCCTGTCCCCCTGTATTTCCTCACACCCACCAATGAGGCTTAGAGAAGCTTTAAATTCTTAGAAATGTGTTTTGTATTTTCATATCATTTATTTTTCTCATCTTTCTAAGAACCGAAGAATCTAAATAATTTTACATGAGCTCATGATAATGAAGGCGACCCGGGAAGACTGATTCAAGACTTCAGATGTAGGGCAGGGAGTTGGGACACAACACTTATCATCATCTCCCTGAACCTCCGACGTTATCAGTCTGCGAGCGAAATTTAATCTTGAACATAAATTGCATTTCCTAAAAAAACATAATCTTGCCTTAAGACACCAGCCTCGCTGATTACAGGGAATGTCTGTGTTTACACATTTGTAGTGAGCATGCTGACTGTATCAGAGTCCTAGGAAACAAACTGTGCGGCTCAGTCGCAGACCTGCTGCAAGCTCTGAGGAGAGAAAGAAAGAGAAATTTTGAAATCAGACCCCCGATCTCTACCTCCTTTCAAATTCCTGAAGCACATTAGCTTCACTACTGCATGATGTGCAGAGTAGTATTTCTTCTAATGAAATCTGACTAAAAGTTTAAATGAGTTTAATGCATGAAATGTATAAATAAAATGTGGCCTTGATTAAATTTAGACTTGATACATAACTTAAATGGGTAGCACCAGAGCAGCTTTGGTATCATGTGTCCAGACTATTTTGGGCTTTGCAGAAGTTGTTTGGATTTTATCAGTTAACGGAGAGTGCTTTCTATCAGGAGCACAATATCTGTGCAGACTGGAATATGCAAAAGTACGGTGGAGAAAATACAGTGCAGTTGAAAAGAGGGAAGAGTGAGGACGAAAAGCAAGAGGCGAATAAAAGGAGATCGCAGAATGGAATTCTGAACTGTCGATTTGCAAAGAGCAATTTACACAAGTAAAGGATTCGATTTGAAGTTTTTTCTGGATGTCTCTTAGTTTCATGGCTTTGAGAGAATATCTTAATTTCATGGAGCCTCGGTTTTCATCATTGGTACAAGTGGATTGAGTGCCTTATTTGCCTACCTCCTGGTTTGCTGGAAGGCTCAGTACACAAAAGGTCTCTGTATACAGTGCTTTACAAATCTAAGGCACGATCGTTAAAACAGGCTTTCTTAACTATAGAAATTTCCTATTCACATCTAAGAGTTACAAAATAAATACCCCTTCCTGCTAGTATGTAATATATAATGCCATTACATACCGTGGTTAGGGTTAGAATCATTAGTAAAGGATAGATGGGCATTTAAAAAAAAAAAAATCTCAGGAAAACCTCAACAACTATACAGGAAATTTCGTAAAGTAGTAGTAAAGTCTTATGGGCTTTGAAGACAGACATCCTGGACTTCCATCCTTCCTCTGCCACTTCCAAGCTATAAATAACTTAGTATACAAAATTGGGCAACCTACCACAACTTCATAAACCATTCCTTTATAACTTACAAAATGAGCAGAACAATACCTGCTTAAGGATTCTGCTCTGCAAATAATATGATGCATGTAAAAGTTTTATACTCTCTAGCTTGGTATTTAATAATAAGTATTCAGATAAAAATTCCACCTTCTTTTTCATGATTTATATACCATACAAATACAATAACACACATCTCAAGATCATACCCGTAAATAAGTGGAAATGATGGATCTTCAAAAGAAGATCAAAGAATTACTCTTCATTAATTTGTTGATTGGAAGACCAATACTGAAGTCTCCCAAACTGAAAATAAAGAAAAACAAAAAGACTAAAAGTTATTGAAACATGAGGATAGAGTGACAGAAAATTCTCTTAGACCTCATCAGGAGGAATGTTTGAGGATTTTTGGCTAAGCCATAGCCAAACTGATTTTTTTTTTTTTTCTATTTTCAAAGATTGCACAACGCCACTCAGTTTCAGGCATTTAATAGAATGAAACCAGGTGAGCTTGAGCCAATTTTGCCTTTCATTTTTGAAGCTTGTTTATTACCTTACTTAAACCACAACTTTCTGAGATCTCACAAGAAAATCTGTTTCTGTGAAATTTTCAGCCTGATTCCAAACCAGAAAAGAGGTTCAAATAAACTTGGGTCCATTTCAAAAAAGCATCTGAGATTCTGGATGTTTATTTGAAGCAATCTGGACTCATGACCTTTTGAGGTTCCCCCACCGCCAATAAAGAGAGTCTACAATGAATTTACTGTGCTGAGATCTAGCGCTTCAGCATCTGAATGGATAAAAATTCTACTGGTATCAAGGAAAGCCACTTCCCAACACATGTGGTAGAATCAAGCCGTAGGCAGAAATACTGATACCCTCCTTTTAGGAAAACGTACCAACCAATCAGTGTCCTAGCTCAGAAAGTCTGAAAATAGGTTATTTATCTAGTATGCTTTATAAGTTTAAAAAATATTCCTAGGTTGACACTATTAAGAGGGACTCTTGTTGGAGTGGGCAAAGGGTTTAGTATTTCCTGGAGCACTATAGAAAAATTCAGACCAAGCTGCTCTCTACCGTACAGAGCTGCCTTTAACATCACTGTGGGACTTTAGAAAGTATGCCAGTCCTTCCCAAGTTCTTGAACCTTTTCAAAAACTGAATTCTACCACTTTTGAAATGATGAACACTGAGAAATTGGATTTGAAACCGCAGCATTAAATGCTTAAAATCCGATCCTTCTGTCAGGACCTGGGATAAATTAAACTGATGTACATTATTTTTAAAGAAAGGAAAAAAATATGGGAAGCGGATTTTGAAGCCTGAAGGCATAGAACAAAACAAGTTATGCAGGTGATACAAACCATCTTAGTTTATTCCTATAATGGCTTTCTACTTCCATATGGTGACCCTCACTGGAAATAATTCTTGGGAAAACAGGTTTGTATGTGATAAATAAAACATTATTTTAGAGATTTCTCTTTTTATTTTTCAGAGTATGCTACGTTTTTTATTCAGTGTTCAGACTGCTGTTTAATTTTTTTTTTTTTTACTTTGGTATTTGAGTTTATTTTTACAAGGAACAGTAAGCAGAGAGCGCTAAGAAGGTATATGGATGACAAGGTGAACAGTTATCAAGTGTTCCATCAAATGAATTCAGGACAGCTGGATGATATGTATTAGGATTCAATCAAAGCTTCAGGAATTTAAATACAAAATGGGTTCAGTTTCACTTAAGCATATTTTAAAGGTGTTGGTTACCTTGTTAGTATTGGTAGATTTTATTAATTTCTGACACCAAATAATAGCATTAGTCTAAAGACAAATACATTGTTAAGAATAAAAGCCTCTACCTTATTAATTTTGGTTACTGTCTCTGGAAGGATTTTATTTCATAAAACAAGGAGCAAACTGATTAAAAGCTTCCCAATTTAGAGAAATCTTTTAAAAAGGGCACTTCCTGATAATGATCCAGGCAGTAATGATAAGGCCAGTTCAAACATCAGAAGAGATTGGGTTATAGATAACCATCATTCAAATATTTAAAAAATCTAACAGTTTAAGTCTGCTCCATGTATTTCTGCCAAAGAACATGTCTTGGTTCTCTGTCATACATCATTCTGATGAAGAGTATAAGCTTTTTTTTTTTTTCATATCCTGGACATTTGCACAGCAGGAAATAAAAAAAAAAAGAAGATGTCTGTCAATTTTCATTTTAGAAAAGATGCATATATACATATACTCCAACACTGTTACTAAAAGTGGCATAATTGGTCAATAAAATTAACATCATTTAAGTGAACTTCCAGATTTAGTGTGGGTTTTTTAACGTTTTCATGAATTTCAATTAAATGCCTTCTTATACTGTTTAATAAAATTATTAAAGCATGAATTGACTATGTATTTTAGACTTAAAAAATAAGACATTACAGAATATAAACAAACCTAAACATCCCCTGAAGGCAACAGAATATTTTGGAGAGGATATATAAAAACTGAAGTGGACATATTAGACAGTAACTTGGAAAAATGAGATGAAACAGAATTCGTGAAATATATAATCTGAGACAACTCTTCGAAACAGAGTACTTTATTAACTTTTCACACAGACCTTTTTATATTTTCTCAAAAATACTCCTAGCACAAGACCCAAATATCAGAGGGGAACAAATGAATGCTTACTGGCATAGGGAAAACTAGTTTAGGCTGTGAGCTGCCACACCTATGGAACCTCTCATTTCAGTCTGCATTCCAAACTGCTGCATTTGATTTTGCAGCATCAAAAGTGAGCAGAAAATACACTCTTGTATCAATTAACACACCATGCAATCTTTTTATACCTCTAATCTTAAATAGTGTCGGTGAACTGAAGCAAAATGTAAGGCAGATTTCCATGATTTTGACCTCTATAAGCAGTCATCAGTCGAAATCATTCAAGATATTGTAACCTCAGGCTTATGATTTTTAGCATAAAGCAATAAGATTTTTTCCATATTACTTCATTTAATTGGGCCTGAGATTCAGGGAAAAGCTAATGAATGTTACAAATCTGAAGATCGTAAATACTAGTGTAAGACTAAATAGTTACTGGTAGAGGATGCTTTGCAGGATTTATACTTTTGAGTCAGCTAGACTCTCCACTCTCATATAGATTGAACCTTGGCTCAAAGGGCACGCTCCTTTAAGAGGCAGCTTATTTATCCATATATCCTTCCTCTCTTCCACAAGTGACAGATAGGGCCTTTTAATCAATCTGTGTTAATTTGTTTACTTTTTGCTAGTTTATTGTTATTTAATTTTGCAATATATTGGACACATTGAAATTTAAAAAAAAATAAGCATGATAAACTACAAACAAATGGATTCCCTAAATTTTTCTCATATATGTAACATTAAAGTGCAGTTTACATACTATGGGACTCACTTGATAAGACATGATTAATCCCACCTGTTATTGTCCATTGCCTGTGAGAATGTACTGGGTATTTGCTATATAAGAGGATATATTTCAATGTATTGTATATCTAAAATCTTGTGATAAGTTTCCATTTTTAAATAGCTTATCCTGAAGAATGGCATATGACTTTCTTATACACTTTCCCAAAAAGTATTCTCAAATATTTGTCTCTGTAGAAGCATTAAACAGTCCTCATCTGAAACTTTTTCTCCATTGAATTTATTATTTAAAAAGAGGCAGGTAAATCATCAGAACTGAATACTTTGGTCTACCATACAGAATTCTATTCTCTGAATCCTCGAAGGGCTGCCTCACACACTGGGTGTTGTTAATTAACTGTTAGCTGAAGGAAGAACTATTTTTGTACTGTTATAATTTTTATCCAAAAGGGACTTTCAAAAAGTGCTTTTCAAATTAAGCACTACCATTAAGCTGAAATGAAGCCACCCTGGAGAGGCTACATGGGCTGTTAATCACCACATGGCCACTACCCAGATGATGGGAAACCAGCATATTTTTGGCAACTATGGTAAGAACCCTTTTCATACCAAAAATACAGTGGTGTCTCTGATCTCTTAGAGCAAAGGCAAGACTGGTTGGCTTTTTCCTCAAGGATTCATCCAAAAATCTACAAGACCAAATCCATTACTCATACAAAACCTTTGCTGGAGTTGACATGACATAGAAAAGAGACCTTTTCAGAAACATTCAATAGGGAATTTTCCTTTGGTGCTAAAATTTGAAAGATTCCAGAGAATTTTTTTTTTTACTGGAATATAGTCCTCACCAAAATTTATGTTCATTTGGTCTCCCAATGGTTTTCAATTGAAACTTTGTTTTTTTGCTAATAGTTCTCATTAGTGTTCCATATATGTGTGTGTGTGTGTGTGTGTGTGTGTGTGTGTGGTGTGTTACTAAGAAGTTAGGAATTTCTAAGAAGAATGTACTTTTAGAAGCCAGGTGTTAATTTCTTGATTCTTTACAGAGAATTAAAAGGATTAAGGTCCTTTTAACTAACTGATTTTTAAATTATGACTTTAATTCTTTTTTTAATTCCCAGTCTCTAATGAAAAACACAGTAATTCACTCATTTGTAATTCTCTCATTTACTATAATAAAGGTTGTAGACAAAATGGACGCTGGAAAGTTATTAACGCAGCTGAAATATTTCATGAGTCTGGCCTTTGTTCAGCTTGACTTTGGATCCCAAACAGGGATGAAAGTGAAATTAAATTTCAAGAGCACATTCTTGTGTTTGGAACTGAGCCAGAAGCTTCCCTTTCCTTCTCATTTAACCCACCACAACAATCCTGTGAGCCTCATGGTAGACTGTAGGATTGTTCCCAATCGCTCACTGCCCTTTCCTGTGAGACAATGACACCTTCCTTCCCCATACACAAGATGCTTGGGTATGTGACCTCCTCCGGGCCATTTGAAGGTCAGTGAGGGTGATGCACAAACCATCAAACAGACCCTTCAAAAGCCACCCCATGATTCCTGCATCTTTTTCTTCTCTGCCAAGAGGCAAACACATGCCAGAAGGGGCAGTTCCTCCCACCAGTAGACAGCAATCAGGGTGCAGAACTGTATCTGATCAGAAAGAGATCTGCAGTGTAAGCAAGGAATGGACCTCTGTTGTTGTGAGCCATTCATATTTGACAATGTTTGTTGTCACAGAGTAATTTAACAGAATGCAGGTAAGTAACACAAATACTCCTTTTGCAGAGGGATGTGTTAGGGATCAGCAGAATTAAGAATGATGTCCAAAGAAACAAAGATAGCAAACTAAACAAGGAGGAAATGAATTCAGAGTTGCCCAGCTCTGTATCCCATGGTCTACCTTACAGTATTTTAGGAGGTCAAAACGTATGCCAACTCATTATCCAGGTGATTCCAAATTCAACTAGATATCTGGACTGAATTATCGTTATCCAAATTAATGGAGAAGGCAATGGCACCCCACTCCAGTACTCTTGCCTGGAAAATCCCATGGGCGGAGGAGCCTGCTAGGCTGCAGTCCATGGGGTCGCTAAGAGTCGGACACGACTGAGCGACTTCACTTTTACTTCTCACTTTCTTGCATTGGAGAAGGAAATGGCAACCCACTCCAGTGTTCTTGCCTGGAGAATCCCAGGGACGTGGGAGCCTGGTGGGCTACCGTCTGTGGGGTCACACAGAGTCGGACACGACTGAAGTGACTTAGCAGCAGCAGTAGCAAATTAATGGCACAACTCTCCCTGGGTAGGGCCTTACCAATGCAAGACCACCAGTTGAAAATCTACTTTCTTTTCTTTCCTTTCCTTTCTGTTCTCTGTCATTTATCTTCTGCTTACAGTTCTTCCAAGATGAACACACATAATTTTAATACTTTCAGCATCTCAGCTCTATGATTGGTTCAATCCCTAGTCAGCCACATATTAGCTATTTTGCTGTGAATGAGTCAATCCGTGAGCCGCAAGTCTTTGTATATATAATGGGATAACATCTTTTCACAGTCTTTCTGTGAGAATAATCTGTGAAAAATGTAGTCATGGCAGGCACATAGCAAGCATTAAAACTTGTTTCTAATATCCTTTCTTTCCTTCTGGTAAGGCAACATTCTCTCTAGAGAATGTTGGCAAGGAGTCATCCATAGCTGGATCCTTAAAATATTCAAATAACATTTTTGAAACCAAACTAGCAAATGAAATAATTTGCTTGAACTTAATTTTCTTAATTTTATACCTTTTAATCTTTAGTGAACTCCAAAGAGACAAACTTTTTTTAAATTTTTGCTTTGCTTTTCTAATGAGCTTTCTAGATTATTTTATAATGACAGTAAATTTAGCAATATTTTTGTTTGTTTCCATTAAATCAAAAAAATCAGATCTTCTATATTAGATTCCATCTGGCATTCTTATGTCTTTATTCCAGTACATCCTATAACACAAAATGCAAACTACCACAGTTTCTAGCTACAGTCTTTTTAAAATCTAATTATCAGAATTTGGAAGGTAATTTCTGTCAGCATTTTCAACATTCTTTAAGAATAAATTCAGAGTTGCAGATCCATCCTTTATTTACTGCTAAACTATTTATCTTTACATTAAGTTAGGGCATCAGTCATTATGTCTTGGGTCACTTCAACAAACTTCTAATTTTATGAGAACCATAAAAAGAAAGAATAGCAGGCCACAAGTTCAAAACCTGGGTTGAAATCAGGAATCTATCAATTCCTAGAACAAATCTGAGCCTCAATTTTCTTTTCTGTTAAATGGATAAAATAGTTTACCTTTAATGATACACAGGTATTTTGAGTTTCAAATGAGGAAGCATTAGAAAATCGTTCTTATTAGAGTGATATTAAAGTTCTGAGAATTTTTCCTGTTGCATCCAAGTTAAAAACAGCCTTTTTTTCCCAATGCCCTATATCATCTCAACAATTAAATCCCAGTATTCTAAAAATATATCATGCATGCAATACATATATATTTATATATGCACATATGATATGTGTTTTTAATTTGCAACAAAGTGAACTGTTTTCTGTATTTACTTAAATCATATTATTAATAGATTGATACAGGAATTACTTAATGATTTCTTAAAATGGAAATAACTTGCATTAGAAGATAAGAAAAGCTTTGTCTGAGTTAAGGGTACTTTAAAAACATAATTGAGTACGACAATCTCATATTACAACTTTCAGTTGTAAATCTCACACACACACACACATAAAAAATACAGCTTTTCTGATCCTTTACCTTGTAATTCAATTTTACCTTTTCATTCTAAGATGTTCATATTACATTCAATTTCCTTTCCATCCTCTATCAAATTTAGTGTCTAGGTTATTTTCATTTCTGTAATTCATCACTATTCATCAGGTATTATTAGTGCTAGTATTTTCTGCTCAAACAAATGTGAAACAAATTTAAAACCAAAGGAGCTGATCTTGAAGTAATCCTAGAAGAAAACATGTTTTTAAATTCTCCACAGCCTGCACAATAAATTAGACTGAGGACAGAGAGACTTTTTACAGAGAAATGCAACATGTGTAGAGAACTTACATCTTTGCCTGGGTCCTCATGTTTCTAGGTTGTTTTTCCTCTAAAGCTAATAAAATGAGACTTGATTTGATCTGAGCACTTTGAACAAATAGCTAGATACCAAATGACAACTTGTCCCCTCTTTATATATTACCAGAGACTGTTGGCTCATTTCTGCATTTTTTTCACATACCTATAACAATGCTTAATCAACATCTCTTTGTGATTTAAGTGGTTTCAAGTATAAACTTATAAGCAAGGAAATAATTATACGTTTGTTAGTATTTCTAGAGTCTACCAGGTTGGAATTCACCTTTTTAAGTATTGCAGAACCTTGTCTTTGTGGTTGTTCAAAATGAAAGTAACGGAGTTCCTAATCTTGGCTTGCCATGCTATCTGTTCAGGGTCTTTGAAAGATGGCATATTTTCAAATATCCCAGGCTGGCTCAAAAATGCTGTCATGTGTCACATCGGATTACCTTAGCCAGCTTGTGTTATGTTACATCAAGGATGTGACTAACATCAACCACATGTAAGGCAGTAGGGTAGTGCTGTCCGCCAGATAAATTTCAAAATGGCATGGTTTTTAGAAACCAGGATTTAGAAATTTCTGGTCATTAAGGGGAAAAAAAAGGAGAGATCTTTAAATTATTTTAAAAGATATTTCTTTTTTCATTCTCACTTTCAAAGGAGTTGGCCCTTGTAAGTAAATTACAACTTGCCAAACTGAGTATTCCAGATCCCAGTAAAACAGCAAAGAAACGCTAAAGTTTATATCAAAAGCATTCTATAGTACAAATAATCAAGTGAAAGTGAAGCACAAGTACTTCAGGAAACACTGTTCAACTGACTATCTGTAAATGAAGAAAATGACTTTAATGAAAAAAAGCACAGATATTGTACAATTTAACTGTACTTTAGACTCCACTAGTTTCATTTTATAAAATGATTATGTATTTATATATTTGTGAAGGAATAAAAGGTATACTCACCAATAAGATAATCAGATAAATAACACAAATATTTCTAACATTCATCATCTAAATGTATGCAAATAATAAAAACCATTTAAAAATACTGTTAATAGTACCATGTAACTAATAATGTTACTCTACAGGATTCAGCAGGTTTCCCTGCTGGCTCAGTGGTAAAGAAACTGCCTGCCAATACAGGAGACCTGGGTTTGATCCCTGGGTTGGGAAGATCTCCAAGAGAAGGAAATGGCAACCCACTCCAGTATTCTTGCCTGGAAAATTCCATGGGCAGAGTTGCCTGGTGAGCTATAGTCCATGGGGTCACAAGAGTCAAACTGACCTAGCAACTAAAAAAAAAACAGGATGCAGCAAAGTCCTAATATTCTACTAACTCTCAAGGATATTAAGATTCTCTGTGGAGCAATTAAATCATTTTCAAAAAACAGGACCAAAAACTCAAATGGGAGAGATTCTGGTCTGATCGATGTCCATGTAAACACTGGAGATACAACCTTGCCCTGCTTTTTCTGAAAATGGGACCAGCAAGAACATTGTCTCTCAGTTAAGCCTATGCATGGATACGCAGGATTAACCAACTACACAAAGATGCTATACCATCATCAGTTTAGAATTTATAGCCATTTCACACATTTATGTCTGGTAAGTCTCATCTTGTACCATTTTGAACTTTCTAATCCTCCTGGCTTTGTTTCTCCATCTACTTTGGATCCTACTTTGACTTATAACAGCACGAACAAATGCATTGTGTTCTTGTCATCTACTCTTATACCCATGCAGAACAATTATTCCAATTAAGGAAAATTGCCTGAGCCATGTATTTCAGAGCCAAATTATTGGTCTCAATAGAGTTATGTATTTGTCTTCTGACTCTGTATTCTGTTAGTTACTATCATTTAGGCCAGTATTTCTCAATGGGTTGATTCCCCACACTCATGGAACATCTGCACAGTCTGGAGATACTATTGGTTGTTATGACTGGGGTGGGGGAGACGTTACTTGGCTTCTAATGAGTAGAGGCTAGGGGTGATCTGAACATCCTGCAATGCACAGTACACCCCACACCACAAAGAGCTACTGGCTTAAAGTGTCAGTCATGCCAAGGCCAAGAAATTGATTTAAACTTCACTTATACCACCTACAGAACTATGCAGTAATAATTTACTACAAATAGCTCCTTTAAATTGTTGATCTATATATCCAAAGGTCTATATAACCTTACATCTTTCATGTCCCAAAGTCACTCAAGCTCAATTTGTCACAAACTAATTTCAAGGTCTCTCCTAAAAATCCACAACCCTAGTCATTCGTGGCATTACCAACCACTGCCTGGGCTCATGGCTTCCCAGGTGGCTCAGTGGTAAAGAATCTGCCTGCCAATGCAGGAGACACAGGAGACGTGGGTTTGATCCCTGGGTCAGGAAGATCCTCTCTAGGGGAAAATAGTAACCCACTCCAGGATTCTTGCCTGGAAAATCCCATGGGCAGAGGAGCCTGGCAGGCTGCAGTCCATGGTGTTGCAAAGAGTTGAACATGACTGAGCAAGTACAGGGATGGGTCCCTAGATAGGTCACGAGTCAGGCACTCAGAGTCCCCTTCATATCTCATCCACATGTCCAAACCATTACTGAGTTTTATTAATACCATTTCTACAGACCTAATATTCTCAAATGTAGCAATGTCTCTGTGCTCTATTGCCAAAAACCTCACTCTGCATTTCTTAAGCTTCTTTAGTAGCCTAACTGGATTTACCACATCCACACTTAGATTTTTCCAGTCCATTCACCAAAATTCATCCAGAGTGATTTTCTTTTTTTCAGAGTAATTTTCTGAAAGTTCAAGTCTCATCATGTATCCCTACTTTCCAATATATACATACTTCCACAACACAGATAAACGGTCTGCCTGTTTTGCTCCCTGCTGCCACCTCAGCCTCATTCCAAGCCTCTCCCCTCCCCCTCATTCTCCTCATAGAAGCCTTCATTGTGTCTTCTCTCAAATTCTCCTTTAATAACCTCATGCTTTGAATTTATCTCATTAATTTGACAACACACATTATCTTACAATAGCTTTTCTTAATCTTTGAATTATTTTGGACTAGTATTTGTAATAATGCTTAAACTTAACTCAGAAAGTTAGAATTTATCACTGTCCTTTTTATCAAATGTCTTCTTCATGCTTAACTTCAACTTTTCAAAGCATATCTTCATGTGTTTTTCTAAATGAAGAATTAATACTATATTTTCCATATAACTACACATATAAACATGCCTTATACATTAATCCAGTGATCAAATTTCTGACCACAACATTTTTTACTCTCTTTTTCTTTTTTCTTCCTGGTATTTAAGTACTGAGCCAAATTTTTTTTTTGGTAGAGAACTTTTCCCCTGTTTCTTGAGCTTCTTTTAAGAATTATTAAATGGGTAATTATACATATCTAAAATATTTTTGTAATCTATATCTAGTTGTATGTCTTTTCTAATACTAAAAAATATTATGAGTAGTATTATTAAGCCCTCAGTATGAATCAGACACCAAGCTCAGTGCTTCATGTATAGTATTTAACCTTCACAGTTACCAAATGAGGTGATCACTATTGTTATCCCCATTTTACAAATGGGAAAATTGAAACTTAGAAAGTTAGGTAACATTCCCAAGGCTGTACAAATTGAGCTTGCAAAGTCGTGTCCGAGTCTTTTTTGACCCCATGAAATGCAACCCGCCAGGCTCCTCTGTCCGTGAGATTCTCTAGGCAGGAATACCCAAGTGGGCTGTCACGCCCTCCGCCAGGGGATCTTCCAGACCCTGGATCAAACTCGCATCTCGTATGTCTCCTGCACTGGCAGGCGGGTTCTTTACCACTAGTGCCACCTAGGAAGCCGTAAATTGAGCTTGAAAGTGAAAGTGAAGTCGCTCAGTCCTGTCCGACTCTTTGCGACCCCATGGACTGTAGCCTATCAGGCTCTTCCGTCCATGGGATTTTCCAGGCAAGAGTGCTGGAGTGGATTGCCATTTCCTTCAAGGCAAGGTCATATGACTAGTTCTTACTACTGGAATGGTAGAAAAGTGATTCATCACTTTGGGAACAAAATGTGCATGTCTTCTCCACCCTCTCTTTCACCAGCTCATCAAGTGAATGTTGATTTCTGGATGACTGTGGAAGCCATTGGTAAATAGAGCAGAGCTTCCATGAGCCTGAGTCCTTGACTGCACTGAATAAAAGAGAGGGACTCCTCAATCTCAGCCAAAAATACCTACATGGGATCTTAAGGTGAATAAAATATAAATTATTATGCTAACCAACTAAACTTTTAAATTTGTTTATGTATTTCTTTCTAAATATTTACTAAAGTTGCCAAAAATTAAAAGTTATACATGTAACTCTTCTAAATAAAGTGTATTCAGTAAATGATATTTTCGTGTGTATTAAAAGAAATTTTTCATGTCAAAAATTAATTCTGTTGGATTGACATTGGTAAAATACCTGTTCTGATTTGCCTAGTGATAGTATAGATATAGTAACACAATGTCTCCAGATATAAAAATTAAAATACAAAATATTTTTAGTATTAACAAGTATATTCATAGCTAATTACCTAAAAATCAAAATTTACTGAGGAGCTGATTGATTAAAACATTTCTGTATATAGTACACTCTTTACAATTTTTAAAAGTATACTATGCTTTATAAAAACCTTAAAATGCTTAAACCTTCTGATTTCAATTTTGGTTATATATAAAACATAAATTATGCTAATCACATTAAAAACCTATGCACAAAAATATTTCAGTTGTAAGACTGGTTCAGGTAAAAATTAGGCACAAATGAATTGCTTGAAAGCAAGACTTTTTACCAACCAAGTAACTGATGGTCTCTACTTTGGCAGCTTAGAAGCTGAGAACCAAAATTTGGGATTGCTTCTGGCACATGTGTGGGGCTTTGTGGCACACGTTTTATGTTCTAACTTACATCTGACACACTCTCATTTTTAATCCTTATTTTACTTTCTCCTACTTTCATTGCCTATTTTCAATTTATTTTACATAAGCCTAATTGGAAAAGGAGTACATCAAGGCTGTATATTGTCACCCTGCTTATTTAACTTATATGCAGAATACATCATGAGAAATGCTGGGCTGGAGTAAGCACAAGCTGGAATCAAGATTACCAGGAGAAATATCAGTAACCTCAGATATGCAGAAGACACCATCTTTATGGCAGAAAGTGAAGAAGAACTAAAGAGCCTCTTAATGAAAGTGAAAGAGGAGAGAAAAAAAGTTGGCTTAAAGCTCAACGTTCAGAAAACTAAGATCATGGCGTCCAATCCTATCACTTCATGGCAAATAGATGGGAAAACGGTGGAAACAGAGGCTGACTTTATTTGCGGGGGGGGGCCTCCAAATCACTGCAGATGGTGACTTCAGCCATGAAATTAAAAGACGCATACTCCTTGGAAGAAAAGCTATGACGAACCTAGACAGCATATTAAAAAGCAGAGACATTACTTTGTCAACAAAGGTCCATCTAGTCAAGGCTATGGTTTTTCCAGTAGTCATGTATGGATGTGAACTATAAAGAAAGCTGAGGACCGAAGATTTGATGCTTTTGAACTGTGGTGTTGGAGAAGACTCCTGAGAGTCCCTTGGACTACAAGGAGATCCAACCAGTCCATCCTAAAGGAGCTCAGTCCTGGGTGTTCATTGGAAAGACTGATGCTAAAGCTGAAACTCCAATACTTTGGCCACCTTATGCGAAGATTTGACTCATTGGAAAAGACCCTGATGCTGAGAGGGATTGGAGGCAGAAGGAAAACGGGATGACAGAGGATGAGATGGCTGGATGGCATCACCGACTCAATAGACATGAGTTTGGGTAAACTCCAGGCATTGGTGATGGACAGGGAGGCCTGGTGGGCTGTGGTTCACAGGGTCACAAAGAGTCAGACACGACTGAGCAACTGAACTGAACTGATATGTGATTATGGTAGCATCTACTTTGTACAATAAGAAAATTAAGAGAGGAAAAAGCAGTGTCATTTGACCAAATTCACTCAACTAATAAGAAGTAAGACTACAAATCTAGGCAGCATGGTTTTGGTTTTAAAGCTCACGTTATGTTGGTGTCTTAGTAAGTCACTTTAATTTTTTTTTTCCTAACAAACTAAAACAGTGCTTCCCAGGTGGCTCAGTGGTAAATTTTTCCACCTGCCAATGCAAGAGACATGCATTTGATATATTGGGTGGGAATATCCCTTGGAGAAAGAAATTGCAGACCACTGCAGTATCCTTGCCTGGGAAACCCCACAGACAGAGGAGCATAGCAGGATACAGTCCATGGGGTTGCAAAGAGTCAGACATGACTTAGCAACTGAACAACAACAAAATACAGACATATGGCCAATTAAATAAATAGGTTTGGGAATGGAGAAAATTACTTTTACAAATTAGGAAATAGCCACATTTTAAAATGAAAAATAATTAAAAGATGCTTCCTACTTGGAAGAAAAGCTATGACCAACCTAGACNCCACTGACTTGATGGATGTGAGTCTGAGTGAACTCTGGGAGTTGGTGATGGACAGGGAGGCCTGGTATGCTGCAGTCCATGGGGTCCCATAGGGTCAAACACGACTGAGTTGACCAAACTGAACTGAACTGAAGGGAGGGTCATCCAGGGTATGTGATCAGCTGGAGCACAGTTCTCTGCTTGGTTGATAGTGAAGTAACAAGTGGTGTCACGGGGGTTAAGATTATCAATCCTCAGGCTCCAGTAATCTGGGTGAAGTGCTCATGGTTATCCAGTCATTAACTTCTTCCTTTTGGTGGAGATTTTGGCATATGTAAAACAGCTCAGGAAATGAGTGTCAGATACTGTTATCTAGGTACTTCAGGAAAGAACTGAAGATTTTGCGACTGCCATATGGCTGATTTACTGTTTAAATTGTTCCCTACTCTCCTGGCCCAACTGCTGCTTTTGTTACTACCTGATTACATCCTTTCAGTTGTGAATTCTTGAGCCAGGCTTTTGTGACTCAGGAAACGCCTGCGTGTGCTGTCGTGTCCAGCTCTTTGCAGCTCTGTGAACTGTAGCCCACCAGACTCCTCTGTCCATGGGATTTTTCAGGCAAGAATACTGGAGTGGGCTGCCATTTCCTACTCCAGGGGATCTTCCTGACTCAGGGATCAAACCATCATCTTTTGTGTCTCCTGCATTGGCTGGCAGATTCTTTACCAACTGCGCTACCTGGGAAGCCCCAGAGGACACCTAGGAGACTGCAACTTTTCTACTAGTGGGAGACAGGGAGAGGACATGGGGGAAAGGTCTGTCCCGAGAAGGCCCCTGGGGTCCTCCTTGGTTACACTAGGGAGAATTTGTTTCCTTGCCTTTTCATTTCCAGAAGCCAGTCATTTCGGCTCATGTTCTCTTTCCTCCAAGTTCAAAGCCACCAACTTTTCTTCCCCGTTGGTCATTTACTCCTATTCTACTATGATCATGTATCCCCAGACTATCTTCATCTGTCTACCTCTTCCATTTTGAAGGACGCTTTCATTGCATTGGGTGGGCCCACTTAGATCCAACATAGTTTCCCCCATCTGAAGATACTTAACCGCATCTGCAAAGTCCCTTTTGCTGTGCAAGGAAGTCTATTTACAGATTCAAGAAGTGAGGATTTGAACATCTTTGGGGGCCATATTCTGCCTACCACACTCTTTTTATCCTTCATAATTCCTCACCTTCATAATGACCTCCTGGTGGTTAAGAGCATTGACTTGTAATTCTTGCTTTATCAGATTCCGCCTGAATGATGGTGTATCTGTACTGAACTTCTGTTATGAGTTTCTTGTTTGTAAATGAGTTTCCCTCTTGCTTAACATATTGCATAGATTATGGTACACATTCAACACTATTGTAGCTATTTCTGATAACAGTATTGTCATCATGGTCATCCGTGTCATGTTAATTAGCTGTTTTCTTACCTCCCTGTACATCTGTTAGCCTGTTTAGCAGATCCGCCATGTCTCATTCAGATTATGTGTTTTGTATGTTCATATTATATGTTCTGAGATGGGGCCCCACAATATGTGCTCAACTCATTAATGATTTTTAGTTCATTCAATAAATGACCTCCGCCTATTTCATAGTCTAACACACATATTTTATATGCATCAAATGTCTTTTCGTAATTCTCTAACTGCCTCCACTTTCATGTTCTGTGTTAAGCTGATGTCACTGGTTCACATTAATACTCAGTGCTTCACATTGGTTTTCTTCCAGCAAGTTTTGCACGTGTACATTATCTCAGATATGACTTTCTGGATTTCTGAGCCAACTATATCAAGAATTATATGATATGTTAAGGAACCCAATCTTAATAAAAAAATATTCTCAAATCTTGCCTGTCTTTCCTAAATTTGTTTAATCATACAGAATGAATGAGAGAAAAATACTGATAGTTTCGTGCTTTTTTTCAAAAAATAGTGAAACAGTGAAATAGTTCTCCCTTTTCAGTTACATCTACAATAAAATGAAGGTTTATATATTAATTTCCTGGACTTATATGAAATAAGACTGTTTTATTTATATTGAGAGTTTTTTTTTAATTTCTTATGGTTTCCTGTTTTATTTATGTTCCTAATTAATTTAATGCATGAAATGAGACTTTTCATCTTGTCTTTTATCATCTGGGAAGAAGTGGAATTTGTAGATTCCCAATATAGTACTCTAGTTAAATTCATATGCATAATTTCTTATTGAAATGACCAGATAGGTGTGTTATATCACAATAAATCACAATTACTATATAATAATATTTTCAATGTCAGCATAATTTTTAACCTAAAAGTTCTTGAAGTTTAAGTAAGCAGCAGTTTTGGGTCATATTGAGTAAATATCTCAAATATTATGAGACCTTCCTGAATATTAATTCAGGTTCCTCTGGTGCTGTGAATGACTTGGAGTCAGGATGAAGGGCACAGAGGAGTCCTGGAGGACCCCACCCGAGTGCAGCACCATCACTGGGGTGATTTTAAGAAACTGCCAGAAAAATTCATCATTGTAAATTTTCACAGGAGATAGATTTCCTTTCATAATTAAGGCTATGTGCAATAAATGTGCGTATTTCATGTCAGTGTATCTGACATATTATTTACTATCAGGCATAACTGACACTAAATAAATACTTATTGATTGCTTAGTTTTTACATATGAGGATGGGTATTGATAGTTCAGAATATTAAATAAATCAGTGATGATGTAGACAATGCAAAATATTATTTAGATACATCAGGAGAGTTGCTATGACAGAATAATAATTTCAAAAATGTTCTAATTATTGATAAAATTTGTTTCATCAAGATTTCTTCTGTACTTAAGATGTTTGGTTTTATGAAAGATGCTTCCCTCTGTTGATTTAGGATTATATATTAAGATCCTCCTGTGCTCTATGATTTGGAGGAACTAATTTAACCTTTCCTGCAACATATCATTCTCACCTATCAGGTTTTTTTCTTATATAACTAAAGTGACCATATAATTTGTATGCAAATTGAAACCCTTGAGAGAGAATAAGGACACCATTAATAATTATGGTAGGACAGCTGGCTCAAACTAGACTTTTCCAGGTGAACGGGAGGTGTGATCACTCTACTGGTAGCCCTCTTTTCATTAAACACAGCAAATACTTCCTGAGTACTATTGTGTGCAAGATACTTTTCTTTGAACCAAAGATACATAAAAAGGAATACATTTCCCTTTAATCAGCCTTCTCCTTCACCACCAATCAGCAGCATTCCATCTGACACATTTTATTTATTGTCACTTAAACAGTGTATTACCTGAATTAAAATACTTGCAAACCACCGGAACAGTAGAGTAGAAGAATATGTTCAATGCCCTGAGTAAGATTTAAAATGCTGTGAGGTGGAGAGGTTAAACAAAGCCTATCTTACATATGGTAGGAGGATGCAGCCTTTAAAAAGCATGCTCCTCCCGAGGGTGAGCCTGGAGGGACTGTTAGAAAGAGTGAAGATGGAAGTGTAAGCAGGAGGCTCCCTGGAGCAGCTTTTCTGCCTGAGAGGAAGTCTTCTGTCATCTTGGCTTGAAGAGGCACGGGGAACATGAGTCGGATTTGGTGAGTTTAGCCCCTGTGTTGGAGGAGTTGGAGAAGCCAACGCCATATGGCATTGTGGAGGGCTTTATATGCCAACCTGAGGAATGTGCGCTTAATATGATGGTGTTTATTATTAAACAAACCATAGTCCCCAGTCCCTTTTCGTGTCCTGGGTGGCCTCTTTGTCATTATACTGGCTGCTTATGTCTCAATCTGGGGTTATCATTCATTTTTCTCTCCCTTCCTTTCAGATCCACTATCCTGGAACCTGTGCTCAAAATATAAGCATCCTTATTTCTACAGATTCTAAATACAATGCCAGCACACTTCCTCTGGCTTCATACCCTTAGGAGGAATTATCCTTTTGCCCAATTTTGCCTAAATAGCTGGCCTTGATTTTCCTTTCTTTCTTTTCCTTCCTGTCCCCAGTTTATCTTTGCTATCTTTTATGGGTTTCCCCCTCGATTCTTAGTTGGTATTTTATTTTGGTTAATAGAATGGAAATCAGTGCATGTGTCTATACATTCATTGCAGACAGACAGACAGACAGACACACACACACACACACAGCATTGTGAGTATACTGTTTTTCCTTGACCCACAGACACTTTTTTGTCAAATTTTAACTAATCTAAATAGAATGTATATTGTAACCAATGCATATAATTAATGCGATGCTGTATCTCTTCTTCCCAACCCCTCCCCAAAGCTCCTATGAAATCTGTGACATTTTAGAAGTGTGAAATTATCAGTAGTGTGAAATTTCCAGTTTTCAAGTCTGTGGAAGTCGGCAGAGAGGCTTGTTGAATTCCATGTCACACTCTTGTTATGCTCCCAGCCTGCCAGGAGCAGCAGTGTGGTGGTGACAAGCGCCAGTTCCGCAGACACACCTTCTGCCTGCTCTGAATGTAGGTGACCTTGAGCAAGTGAGCCAGTATCTTCTGTTCATTCCTTGTCTGTAAAACGAGCTGAGAGGGGCACAGCTAGATTGACATGGTTTGAGTGAAGATTTAGAAAAATGATTAGCACATCCTGAGGTGTCTATGTGGTCATCCTTATTTTGTTGCTCTGGATTTAACAATGCAAATGCAAATTTTAAAAGTGGTATAAAACCATCTGGTTATATTTCATGAGACATAGGTTTTCAAACTTCCTGGGTTCACTAATCTCAGGATTTTCTTCATGATGCCCCAGACTGAAATAAATACCTAAAATTTTGTTTAGTGATTAAGTCGAAGCAATGGAAAAGTAGCCCTTTGTGTCCACTGAAGAAAGATGCACAACCTTAAAGTTGAAAATGATATTTTACTTAGGGGACATACTGAGGACTTCAGCCCAGGAGACAAGCTCTCAGATAGCTATGAGAGACTTTTCCAAAGAAGTAAGGGAGGAAAACCAGAATATATAGGGGTTTTGCAACAAAAAACAGGGTAGTCAGAACATCAAAAGATTATTGTTAATTTAAAAAAACCACATACATTTGAAGTTAGTTTAGAGCTGGTCATGTATGGGAAGACGCAGGAGTCTGGGCTCATTTAAATCGTTCCTTTGATGTGCACCTTAAATATCTAGAGCCAATATCCTGTTTTTTCCTTCATCCTGAGGCCCATCAGCGTACACAGTTGTCTTTGTGTTCTTGAAAATATTAAATCTACCCCCACCCTTTCCCCTTCCTTCTGTGAGTTTGCTGTGGCCCCTGAGGTATTTTAGGGCACAATTTAAAAGTGATAGGCACTTACTTGTTCAGCTCTTTCCTCTGCCTGTTAAGCTGTTTCCTCTGGGCTTCCCTTGTGGCTCAGCTAGTAAAGAATCTGCCTGAAGTTCAGAAGACCACTGTTCAGTTCCTGGGTCGAGAAGATCCACTGGAGAAGGGATAGGCTACCCACTCCAGTATTCTTTGGCCTCCTTTGTGGCTTGGCTGGTAAAGAATCTGCTCACAATGCGGGAGACCTGGGTTCAGTCCCTGGTTTGGGAAGATCCCTTGGAGAAGGGAAAGGCTACCCACTCCAGTATTCTTGCCTAGAGAATTCCATGGACTGTATAGTCCATGGGATTGCAAAGAGTCGGACACGACTGAGCAATTTTCGCTGCCTATTGTTCCATATGCATTCAGCAAGTGTTCTGTGCTACTGACTCGTGACTTCCTCCTCTCCAAAATCTTTTATCTGTCTCTTGGTGGAGTTAGCTCAGAAAGCTCTCGGAATAAAACCTAAGAAAGAAAGCTAGGGCTTCTTGTAAAGTGCTGCGTTGTGTCTGAAGGCCTCGGAGAATCTAAAGCAAAATGGGAAGAAAGAATGAGACTCGGTTCTCCACGTGTCCGCTGTATCAGTCCCAGTTACCCTGAAAACCTAGTAGTACCTGCTTTTATGGTTCCCTGGAGCTCCTTTGCAGGTGCACCAAGACGAAGGTACTTGAAGGTCACCTGCATAGTGATGTAGGTAAAAGGAAACCCTAATGTTTGCTGTCCCTCCCCAGGCTCTGGGAACTGGCAGTCACACATCAGTGTCCATTCATCATCTTCCAGATGGTTCGTATGTTTTAAGTTGCCACCCACAGGTATTTGGGCTGGTTGTAAAAAGCTAAGTCTTTGGGGAAAGAAAGCACGACCTCAGCAGACCTGTAAGCTGCCAGGCTAGTTAGCTCCTCATGAGTTGTATATTATAATATTATAATTAATGTTTACCAAACTGTGTTGTCAATGATTTAATAAAATTCTATTGTCAGTGCTTTAGTAATACCAGTCCAGACAGCAGACAGTAGAGTCTAGGTTTCTGAACACCTGGAGGATAGAGACAAGAGCTTTTTTTAAAAATAATTTTTTTAATGCCTCATACATTTTTTCTACCTTCTGTAAAGATATAGTTACATATACTGAAGGAGCCAGAGTGGACCTTTGGGCCAAATTACTTTTTACATTAATCTGATTAAAAGGAAATCTTTCTAAAATGCATTATAAATTGTTCTGCATCATCGCATGCTGTAGCTGTAGACACATGCGTGGTCAGTGAGTAGCTTCAGGGTCATGCCATCTTGCTACTGTGTTACAGGTTAAGGGAAAGCGTGCGGATATGTCAAGCTAAACACACATTTGTTTTCAGTATGCTGCCTCCTTCAGGTTCAAATATGCACTGATTGCATCCACACCTCCTGGTGCCTCTTCTGAATTCCTCCCCCAAGGGGGCTGTCCTGTCATCTCCTCTCATTCTTCCTCCTCTGCCCATTTTACACGCTCTTTGTTATCACTCTGTTCACATATCTGGAGACTCTGCACTCAGATGTGCTGTTCTCCCTTCAGGGATGTCACTGTCTTCCTGCCTTGTACTTATTTTTCCTGGGGACTCAGCGTCTGCTGATGGAATACAAAATTGTTTGTTCTTACTCCTATGTTAGTGTTTATAGTTGTTTTAGGAGAGGAGATTGAAAGAAAAATGAGAAGAAATAAAGGTCAGCATAGCACTGCATTACCAAAACGAGCTCTAATGAGGCAGTTTGAGCTAAAGGTAAGAGCATGCTCTTTGAAGTCTGCCCTCTGTACCTGCTGTCAGACTCCAGCTCTTCTGTGGGTGTTCATAGGATCTGGGCTGAGACACTCAGCCACTGTAAGCCTCAGTTTCTCATCTCGAAAAAGGGCATGGCATACCTTAAATATTTATTATGAGAAATAAGTCAGAAGTTGTTGAAAGAGTTAAGATCTCTGAAAATCCGTAAACACTGATTGGTTATTATCATTAGTCCCATTTTACAGATGGAGCATGAAGAAGGAAATGGCAACCACTCCAGTATTCTTGCCTAGAAAATCCCACGGACAGCGGAGCCTGGCAGGCTACAGTCCATGCGATCGCAAAGAGTCAGACATGATTGAGCGGCTAAACCACCACAGATGGGGCACCTAAGGGCAGAAGTAAGGGACTTGCTGCAGATCATGGTTCATAAATAGCATGAGCAGAGGACCCTTCCCCATCTACCTCATTCTACAGCCTTTTGCCTACTAGGTATTCAGAGGCCATCTAGAAGCTGAGGGTTCTGAAGCATCTGATTTTTACAGTGTTAGGATTTTATTACTGCCTCCTTCCTGCTTCCTCCCCCGCCCCCGCCCAGCAGTTAGGGAAACTTCAAGCTGAATAAATTGTTCTTGGTCTCACTAAAAACAATAACTTTTCCCCATGGGAAGGAAGAAAACACTGTGTTTGATGACCTTCCTGTGCACATAGTAGGTGAGGCACAAAATGAGCCCTGAAAATAATTGTCTTGAAATACGGAAGTGTTTTCAAGTATTGTCTTGAAATACTTGAAATATATAAACCACAATACCCTTCACCTTTAATCAATATCCTGATTTATCAGCCAGAAACTACAGTGTGCCAGTTAATTTAATGAATATTCATTGTCACTAAATGTATGAATAATGAGCACCTACTATGTGCTGATATGCAGTCACATGACGGTGCTTCTCAGACCTTAACAGACACGCACATCTCGTGTGTGTAGTCTTATTAAGATGTCAACGCTGGCTCACTCTGCCTAGGATGGGCCTTGAGACTGCTTTTCTGTGTTCTCAGATGATACCGGTGCTGCTGATCCATGGCAATGTGCAAATCTTATGCACATTAAAGTTCTAGAACACTGTGTGGTGTCCCATTCCTCTTTTAATTCTCTAATACTTTTGGGTGTTTCCTCTTCTTCAACAATTTTACTTATTACTTATGTTCCCCAATAGAATTAAAGTTCTGTGAGAACATAGAACTTGTCTACCTTGATCATCACTTTATTCCTGGTGCCCAGAATAGTGCCTGATTGTGTGGCTATTCACAGTGATAAGCTGCAGCAGAAAGCCAATTTCATTGCACACTATTACTCAATATTTGTGATTCCGTAAGTGACTAAATGAATACAGGTAACGGTAATATATATAGATATTGTCTATATTGTCCTCAGAGCAACATTTGGATAAATTTATTATCAAGCTCAAGTTGTAAATATGTAATAATACATATTAAATTCATGTTATGGAGAGCTACATTAAAACTTCTTGAAATCAGGCAACTATTGAAAGTTTCAGAACAGAGAGAGAACTTGTACTAGTCTTAAATGAAGAAAAACACTTTTATAAACATAGAAAGAGAAAGAGAGGAAGGTAATTCATTTAGATAGAATGTGATAGGATAATTATTAGAGATTTTATTTTAAGGTTTATTCCCCTGGAAGCCTTCTCCCAATTTCCATACTGTTATCCAGCTCCCTAGTTTCCCTATCATAGAGAATTTTGCAATGCAAAAGCAAAAGTTGCTGAAAGTCTTTTCCATCTTTTTTAGAATCCTAAACTTGAAGAGATTATGCTGTGTAAAGTAGAAGAGAGAAGAGTTCTTTTGAGGGCAGTTAAAGGAAAAAGAATTTTTCCAAGACAAAAGAATTTTTCCCAAGACAAAAGAATTCAGTCTAAGCTGAGATGTTGCTGTAGATATTATTCATTTTTTCCATGGTCCCCTTCTGTAGTTTGGTGAGAATTATAAACCAAGCCTATTATATTGAAATTCACTTATCAAAACACTTTGTAAGATTGAGATATAGTAATATATGGGCTTCCTTGGTAGCTCAGATGGTAAAGAATCTGCCTGCAGTGTGGGAGACCTGACTTTGATCCTTAGGGAGGGAAGATCCCCTGGAGGAAGGAATAACAACCCACTCCAGTATTCGTGACTGGAGAATCTCATGGACAGAGGAGCTACAGTTCATCGGGTCCCAAAGAGTCAGACATGACTAAGCAGCTAACACATCCATAATAATATATATTTATTTATTAATGCATTGGGCTTCCCAGTGGCTCAGCTTGTAAAGACTCTGACTGAAATGTGGGAGACCTGGGTTCGATCCCTGGATTGGGAAGATCCCCTGGAGAAGGGAAAGGCTACCTACCCACTCCAGTATTTTGGCCTGGAGAATCCCATGGACTGTATAGTTCATAGGGTCGTAAAGAATCAGACTGGACTGAGTGACTTTCACTTCAAAAACTGTAAGTTCTGGAAGCATAGCCGGTAATTATCTTGATTGTGATATAGTGATGAGCATGGATACTTAGTTATGAAGTGATATAAAAATATCTCTACTTTTTATTCATGATGAACTTATAGGTACTGCTAATGCTATTGTGCTTTATTGCATACATTTGTAATAGAGGGAAATTGCCAATGTTCACTTAGAGGTTAATGAAAATAAAGATATTTAATATATTCATTCTCCCTGCCAAGTTTATTATGTGGGCCTCGGGTTCCCGGGAATGACTGAGCATCACTCCCCAGCAGCCCATATCAGTCAGGAGAGTCCAGGTCAGCAGTTCTCAGTGTCTTGTTCCTGAACCAGCAGCATCGGCATCACCTGGGAACATGTTAGGACCAGAAATTCTCAGGTCTTACCTGGTCCTACTGAATAGAAACTCTGGGAACAGGGTCAAGCAATCTGTGTTTTTACAAACCTTCCAGGCGATGCTGATGCATGCTCAAGTTTGAGAAGCAATCCCAGGGATGGGAGGAGCCTGGTGGGCTTCCGTCTATGGGGTCGCACAGAGTCGGACATGACTGAAGTGACTTAGCAGCAGCAGTAGCAGACTAAATTATACTGCAGCAGCAAACCAGCCTCAAATCTCAGTAGTATGAAACAGCATGTTTTTTGGTTTTCCCTCAAGATTAATTTCCATGGTGTTTAGGATGGGCTCATTCTACTCCATGTCTGCTCACTTGGGATCCGGATTGACAGAACAGCCGCCATCTGCAATATTACTGGTACTGTGCCAGAGCAGAGAGAAAAATGGAGGGTCTCACACTGGCGATTCATGGGGCCAAATTACACATACCACTTCCACTAACCACTACTTGGCCAGAACTAATCACCAGGCTCTACCCCATGGCTGGGGGACAGGAAGCGCCAGAAGCCAGGGAGCTAGTGATGACAAACACATTATCAGGAGACAGCGGGATCTCAGAGAGGATGACCCACAACACACCTGGGAGACTTCCACCGGCACTCCAATGACTCCCATGTTCGAGGCAAGCACAGAAAAAGCAAAACCTCAGCCATGTGATCTGGGACAGTGGGTGGCCCAATGTGAGCCAATGTGACCACAAATTCTGTAACAAAGTAAACCAGTGATTGGGGTGGGCATGGGAGGGGACACTTAGGGCACGGGAGGGGACACTTACTTTATTTTGGTAATGCTTAAGATCCTGGGGCTTCTGGCACAACTCTGGGCAAGGGAGGAGTATACAAGAGTGCCTGAGATTGAACTTCCTGCTGTAGGGTGTTCGGTGTTAGATTTAAGTGGATTTAAGGAAAAATGGTATTTCTGATACACCTGAGATTATACAGTAAGCTTCATATCCACCAGAGCAGTTTTCTGTGTAAACTGCACTAGTTCAGGACTTAATGCAGAGTGTTTAAAAGGGTGATTACTTAAATGCTTCTGATGATGGTAAAATAAACTCCTTGGATACTTCAGCACTGATTAAATTGACATATTGACTTAGAAAAACCTTAGACCTGTAATCTTTCTAAATTCATATTGGGACTCAGTCAGTGGAGCAATGAGTCAGTGGTACTTAATCATTTCTTTGTGACAGGTAATTCTTTTTCATCTGTTATAAAATCTTACATTCAGTGGGCATTTTTCTACAGTGTTCTAGGCTCACCCCGTGTTTATCTCAAAGAGGAGGTATTCACTGTGTAATGATGAGAAAGTAGTCACAGTAAAAGTAGATCTAATACGGCTTATAAAAAAAGCCTGGCTCATCTGATGAAGATTTTATTACTTGACACTCTTTTTTTTTTTTTACTTGACACTCTTGACATTTTAAATATCACTGGAATCTTAGCTACTGCTGCTGCTAAGTCGCTTCAGTCGTGTCCGACTCTGTGCGACCCCATAGATGGCAGCCCACCAGGCTCCCCCATCCCTGGGATTCTCCAGGCAAGAACACTAGAGTGGGTTGCCATTTCCTTCTCCAATGCATGAAAGTGAAAAGTGAAAGTGAAGTTGCTCAGTCGTGCCCGACTTCGCCACCCCATGGACTGTAGCCTATCAGGCTCCTCTGTCCATGGGATTTTCCAGGCAAGAGTACTGGAGTGGGTAAAGATTTTATTACTTGACACTCTTTTTTTTTTTTTACTTGACACTCTTGACATTTTAAATATCACTGGAATCTTAGCTACTGCTGCTGCTAAGTCGCTTCAGTCGTGTCCGACTCTGTGCGACCCCATAGATGGCAGCCCACCAGGCTCCCCCATCCCTGGGATTCTCCAGGCAAGAACACTAGAGTGGGTTGCCATTTCCTTCTCCAATGCATGAAAGTGAAAAGTGAAAGTGAAGTTGCTCAGTCGTGCCCGACTTCGCCACCCCATGGACTGTAGCCTATCAGGCTCCTCTGTCCATGGGATTTTCCAGGCAAGAGTACTGGAGTGGGTTGCCATTGCCTTCTCCGTCTTAGCCCTATGCCTCCATAAATGTGTATTCAATGAAGATCGAAATTTGCTATTAAAATGCAGTATTTGTATTTAGTAATCCCTAATTTTTTCAGTTGCATTATAATGTACCAGTTGGTGATTAAGCCCTTCCCCCAAGGAGAAAAGATTTCTGTAGAAGAATTTATATGGTTACAATACAGTTTTTTGAGGGGGGCTCATCTTTATTGAATGTCAGAGAATGGGATTTAACCTATGTTGATGAGAATGTTTCACCTTACTTTGAAATGTATACATTTTAATGTCTGCCCACATCGTGGCCCTGTTTTTTCCCTAGGAAAAATGCATTGTATATTGCCCAGGAAAACTTATTTATAGGATTAGTTAGTATACTTTTAACTGAGTTCAAATGTCCTGACTCATCTCTGACTTTTGTACCTATGACTTGTGTCTTCTCATTGTAGTTCCCTGCTAGAAATTAGCCAATAATTGTCCTTAAGCAATAGCCACCAAAAGTTATTACAGAGACTCCTAAAATTGGCATATATTGTCTGCTCTGAATTCCATTTTAAATAAAATTATAATAAAATTCAACTTGTATTAAAATTTGCAAGTGTATAAACATCATGTTTTAAATTTATTAGCAAACATTTTTCTCAAATATGGTTTTGAGATTTGCTGCCTAGATAATAAATCCGCACGTGGACCATTCCTTTAAACGTAGCCCAACATACTCTCTGTCTTGTAAATCAATCAGTCAAGAGAATATTTCAGACATAATTTTAAAAGTATGGGGGGAAATACACTATCTGCAGAAATAATAAAATTTTTGCTTACTAACAAACTTCATGAGACAGTTTGCAGCTGACATATTTTAGCTTTAATCGAATAAATCTCTGTATGAAATCCAGAAACTTTTAAATCGCAACGTAAACCATTGGAATGCAGATTGAGTCAGACTTTCAGACTGTTGTCTTAAATCATGATTGCATCTCTATTTTCCATTCCATTCCCATGCATCTTAAGGTGCATGTATAAATTAGACAATGCAACTTGGGATTCATCATTACATGTCACTTGGAAACGTTTTTCAAAAATGCTTGGAGTTGATTTTTTTCCAAGACATTTTCATTTGTCATTAGTTCAAATGGCAACACACTACAGTATTCTTGCCTGGAAAATTCCATGGACAGAGAAGTCTGGCAGGCTATAGTCCATGGATCACAAATAGCTGGACACCGTTGAGGACTCACACACACGCACCTCGTCATCCTCTGTGGCAAGAGACCAGATGAGGCAGATTTGACCTCTTTGGCTAAAGAGTTAATAGATATTTTAAAAGTATCTAGTATTTATATAATACTTAAATAAAAAGTATGTAATAACAAAGTAAAAATAATAATATTATTATTAAAAGTATGCAATAATAATAAAAAAGGAATAATAATAATAAAGTAAAAGTATGTAATAATTTTTCCCAGGATATAATTACCAGAATAACTGCTTGTTAATTTCTACTGTTTCTTTGGGCTAATACTTGTTCTCAAGAAAAATCTAGTTTTAGTGGTCTCTATTGAAGTCTAGTCCATAAGGGCCATCCTAAGTCAAGGAAAAAAGCTTACATATTTAATATGAAATATATTCATTTTAATTTCTTTACTTTTGATGGCCCAGACCTTTGTGTAGCATGATTTTGCTTTTTCTGTTCTGTGTTGTCAGCAGTAAAGTAACAAAATAGATTCAGCTCTGTATGCCTGGAGGGTTGTTTCTCCAAAACCTGTATAATATTTTGCTTCCACTGTGTAGGAAAGATTAAAATACACTATGGACCGATCACTGTCTCCAGAATTGCTCTGCCCTTAATCAGCTGAGTGCATGACAAGAATTATGAGCATGTTTCACAATTTTCCTTCTTCTTTCTTGATTCTTAAGTAGCAAGTATAATTTTATTCAACATTTCCTGATGTATAGAAAGGAAATGTAGAAATATAATTAGTTTGATATATGTAGTGAGATAAAGCAGTATTTGGGTTCTGACTCCAATGATATCCTCAAGGTTAAACAGGAGAATATGTGGTAGAAAAAGAATTGTTCTCCCCCTAAAACTGACCTTCTCATCACTGTCTCAGCAATGACTTGCGATTTTAAATCTTAGTCTGAATAATAATGCTGCATTTTTATTGCCTGTGAAGTGAGAAATGAATGTTAAAAGTGTAGTCATTGAACTTCACTTTCCTTACTCTGACAAAACCAATGACCCAGGAATCATCGATGAACATGAATGTCTAGCTGTCGGCTGTAGTGCTCTATGGATTTTGGGAGTGCAGATTGTCATCGTGTGTAGACTACTTAATCGAGCTCCTGAGAAATTACCGAAGAATTTCTTTAAATATAAAAAGTACAATCATGAAGAAAAAACACAGCAGGTACTATACACGAAGTGCTACATTTAACATGTCAATCTTTTTCCTGTATATGTAAAAGTCTCCACAGAGAAGCTGTCAGTTTTAAATGATTGAAAGCACATAACATTTCCTTCTAGTTAAAAATCTCTGCAGGTACACTGTCATTTTCAACCAAAATGTGTAGTGTTTCCTTCTTAGTTAATGCAGAATGAAGTATTTGAGGATTGGACACCATTGCTCTGCCATCTAAAATCCTGTGCTAAGCATCAGAGATCTGTCAGTGAACAAAGCAGGTGAGCTTCCAGTTCTCACATCATTAATAAAGGGGTTAGGAACCACAGATGACTCATAATAAAGTATGTCTATGATAAATGGTCTGAAGCAAATACAGATAAAATTGGGTGATGGAAAGAATTGACAACTTCAGGATGGGTGGTCAAGCAAGGTCTTTCTGTAAAGAGGCTTTTGAGTTGAAACCTGAATGACAAGAAGCCAGACATATGAATTTCTAGGGAAGGTGCATTTCAAGCAGGGAGAGCTTCTAATACAAATGCCTTAGTAGAATTTTCAGGAACAGAAAAACATGTGAACACAGCCGAGAATAAAGAGGAGCGTAGGGATAAGGCCAGTGAAACAGGCAGGGGCCAGGCCATGAAGGGTCCTGCAAGCTGTGGTAAATGGTTTGAAATCTATTCAGAAGCTTTATTGGAAGGACTGGCTTGATCTGAATTATGTTTTTTTAAAACAGCACTTTGCTCTTTGTGTGGAAAATGGACTGAATGTGAGGGAAGAGCAGAGGCAGTAGGAGGCTGTAGTGAAATCTAAAGGGGGAATCATGGTGGGTCAGCCAAAACATTCTCAGGACTCTTCCAGTCATCCTTGCTCTGGAATGCTGCCTGTCTCTGCAGAATAAATATGTGATCCCTCTAAACACCTTCTGCTTCAAGTGCAAAAAAGGCAAGATAGCATCCTTCCCACAGCTGTTTCCCATCCCACAGCTGGAGCCGCTCAGTGTCCTTTTTTCCACATGGAGATTATTTTGAGCCATCCAGGAGGTTTTCGTCAAACTGTGTACATGTGGAATGTTATTATTCTTAAGCTCCAGTGTAACATGTAGACGCAAAGATCAACTTAAGCTGAGAACATTTTAACTGCCAGGAGGTTAAGACAATATTTAAATTCATAATCCGCAATCTTTGGAGTTGAGCTCTGACCTTTAAGATAGGATTTACTGACCAGTAAGAAAGACTTCATCAAGCTGGACTGTCATTCTAGAAATGTTTCCTTAGACATGATTCCTTGGTGCTGAAGCATCATTTTTAAAGCTCTTCTCTGGGAAATCAGTGTAGGGGATTGTGTTAGACCACACGGGCATAGCCAGCCTAACGCACGTTCATCCTGCAACTGTCCAGGGCCTCGGCCTGTCTGCACTTGGTTGTATGCTCTGCTGTTGTTATCCTGAACTCTTAATACATTTTATAATGAGGAAACTTGCATTTTCATTTTGCACAGGGAACCACAAATTACATACCTGGCCCTGAACACAGGGCTGGGAAAATTGTAGGAAAATCTGTCCCTCTGCTGTAAGGCATAAAAACACAGAGGAAGGAGTAGAACCAATTTGAATAAAGGGGCTCTTGGCAAAGGAAATTCATTGCCTATAGAATTTGAGACGATCTAGGCCAGTGCTTTCAAGTGCCTGTGGGCAGTCCATGCCTGCTTGATTTTTACCTCTCCATGGAAAAATCAGAACAAGGATGATGATACCCTCCATTTCTTGTAAAGATAAGTTTGTTCAATTGAGAGTTCTGCTCTCTATTCTGAAATGAGATTAATTTTGCCATTTTTGGTCTAACATGTTTTCTGTTTTGTAATATGTTGGTAATCAGTTCAGTTCAGTTGCTCAGTTGTGTCTGACTCTTTGTGACCCCATGGACTGCAACATGCCAGGCTTCCCTGTCCATCACCAACTCCTGGAGCCTACTCAAACTCATGTCCATCATGTTGGTGATGCCATCCAACCAGCTCATCCTCTGTCCTCCCCTTCTCCTCCCACCTTCAATCTTTCTCAGCATCAGAGTCTTTTTCAGTGAGTCAGTGCTTCGCATCAGGTGGCCAAAGTATTGGCGTTTCAGCTTCAGCATCAGTCCTTCCAGTGACTGATTTCCTTTAGGATTGACTGGTTGGATCTCCTTGCAGTCCAGGAGACTCTTAAGGTCTGACAGTTCAAAAGTATCAATTCTTTGGCACTCAGCCTTGTTTATAATTCAACTCTCACATCCATACATGACTACAGAAAAACTATAGCTTTGTCTAGACATACCTTTGTTGGCAAAGTAATGTCTCTGCTTTTTAATATGCTGTCTAGGTTGGCCATAACTTTTCTTCCCAGGAGCAAACATCTTTTAACTTCTTGGCTGCAGTCACCATCTGCAGTGATTTTGGAGCTCAAGAAAATAAAGTCTGTCACTGTTTCCATTGTTTCATGTGAAATTAATTCACATGAATATTAGAATTTAAAGGTAAATCCAAAGTGGAGGAGGGATTACCCTCTTGTAACCAGAGTACTTGTTGTTTTCTGTAATTTTGTTTTATAAATCCATCCCCTTTTGTGTCCTGAGGGAAAGCAACATATTTTTTTTTTTTATTCTTGTATCCCTAGCAGTTAGCATAGTGCTTTGGGCTCATTAAACTTTCACTGAATATGCTGAAAATCAATTTAAATATGTGTGTGTGTGTGTGTGTGTGTGTGTGTGTATGATATTTAACTAGAAATGTTCCTGAAATTAAAGGATAGCTCCATTCTATCATTACCTTCTTTGGTGGTTCCAACCCTTTCTTAGAGAGCAATTCCCTTAAGAATGGTTAATAAAGGTATATTGTATCAGTAGCAGGAAGTTAAAATTAGACATTATCTAATGTTGTTCAACTCCATCTGAGAAGACACCTGCTACTCATTTTGAAATGAAATATAAGCTGATGGTCAAGGACTGCTTTTGTGACTCTCAGCTGACCACCCACCACCAGCCATTATAACTGTTTGGTGATTAGAACAGGGTTTTTAGAGAGAGCTGCTGGTGTTCTGGAAATCTTGTCCTATACAACCCCCAAACCTCACCTTAAATCTGTATGGGGGCCTTCACTGAGAACTCGGGGAAACAATGGGTTCAACTTGGACTCAACCAAGAGAATTTTGAAGAGTAGGGAGAATCTGACACTGGGATACAAAGAGTTGCCACTTATGAATGTGCTGAAATCTACAGGGCAAGGAATGTTTGTTTCTTATCAGCAAGATGTGGCCATAGCAGAGAGAGAGATCTGGCCTGAAAGAGTCTTAGATCTTGTCTGAGAGGGCTGTCTGGGGGAGGGCCATAACCCCAGCAGAAATAACATAATAGTGTACATGGAGGCCTGGAATAGGAACTATAAGGACCCAGAGGAACAATTTGTATTCACTCATAAAGAAGAAACTGCAGAAGAGGGATCTCCAGTAAGGAGTGAACTACAAAGAATCCATGAAATATCTCAGCTGATAAGAGAAAACATTGGCTTTAAATGCCTAACAAAATGCAGAGTATTGATGCTGGCAAGTAAGATCCCGGAAATCTACTACTATGCCTTGAACATAGATGGGAATCAGCGGATGTCGGGGAACACAAAGACATAAACATGTTAGGCAAATATCACAGGGGTAATATCCAGCATGGTACAGGTGAGTGTGATGAGGTCCAGGTTAAGTGTGTTGTTGCTGCTGCTGCTGCTGCTAAGTCGCTTCAGTCATGTCTGTCTCTGTGAGACCCCAGAGACGGCAGCCCACCAGGCTCCTCTGTCCCTGGGATTCTCCAGGCAAGAACACTGGAGTGGGTTGCCATTTCCTTCTCCAATGCGTGAAAGTGAAGTCGCTCAGTTGTGTCCGACTCTTGGCGACCCCATGGACTGCAGCCTACCAGGCTCCGCCATCCTTGGGATTCCAGGCAAGAGTACTGGAGTGGGGTGCCATTGCCTTCTCCATAAGTGTGTTAAGTCAGGTTTATTCCCAGTTATGGCAGAATCTAGTTGAGAATATTGGTCTGAAAAGAAGCCCAGAGGAGTACTGTACTGCCATTACCCAGTTTGTGATAGAAAGCAACCAGGGGTTCATAAGAAGACGCAAAGGCAGTCTTTCCTGGGGCATTTATATGTACCTAGTCCAGTTTATTCCTAGGTGAAGTCAAGCGTTTAATGGTGGCTGCTGTGTGCCCATCAGGGAAGTGTGGCCCAATATGAATAAGGCAATTCCTAACCTCAAGTAGCTTATGGTGGACAAATTTAAGGCAATAATTGGCTATTTACCTAACATACAGCCTGAGCTCAAGAAATATTAGTTCCATTAATGCCTCTGTGAAATTATGTGGTTGAACTCAGTCTCCCTACAGATTTTAAAGGTTCTCCAATCTATAATTAAATATAGATTGCTACTTTTTGCCATCATCAGATTTTATTTCTTATTCTTTAATGATGATTGACTGAATATACTATTTTAAATAGAATTAGGTAGGGATTTCTATCAGTCCTTAATGTAATTAGAAGTTAGCATATATATGAATATGTTTTTTTTTCTACTGCCCTTTTTCTCTGGCTCATTAATATGTAATACTTTGCTTCTCTGCATTCAATCTCCATTTGATTTTTCTCCTAATGTAATTTACCAGCTGCAAAAATATGAGACCCGGAAAATACAGGAGTGAAATGCCCATTAGCACAATGCCAGTTTATCAACACATTTAAATGGATCTTCTAGCTCAAGCCTGTTTCTTAGATGATGCATTCAACCATAATTTTCAGCTTTCAAAATTAGCCCAGCTCATAGATCAGGAGACAGCTCTCCTTTCACATAACTGCTATGAATATTGTGGCTTTCTAACCAAAGAGATGTGATGGTAATATCTTAAGAAAGATTTGGGACACTGTGACTGAGACAAACGGAAAAGGAAAGAGGTTGGAGAGAATAAACATAACCTCATGCCCTATAAGTCTTCTGAGTAAATTCATGTCTGGAGTCTGTGCAGAGGGATAATTTATCCATTTATTCACCCATCCACTTATTTGTATAGTCAATATTTTTGGTGTGCACTTACCGTGCAAGGCACATGGTAGGTGGATAAAGGACATGTGCTTCCAGGGCCACCAGAGTGAACGGTGAAGTGAGAGAGACAGAACAGAGAAAGGACACATGAACAAATGTGTCATTAGACTTGGTGATAAATACCGTGAGAAGCAGGTGGGCAGAACGACAGAGAGCACTTCAGTGGGGCTGGAAGGCAGGAGACAGAAGGCAACCTGTTTAAAATCATGTGGAATGGTTTTTCTGAGGAGACTTAAAAAATGAGAAGCAACCAACAACTCAAACTGCATTTCAGTCGGTTGGGGGCAGAGGGAGCATGTGCAAAGGTCCTGAGGCAAGAAAGAACTTGGCATCTTCAGGAACCTTGAAGGACACCAATGTGACCAGGCACGAGCAGGAAAAGTAGCCCCAGATGAATTACGCCATGGAGACATGCAGGGCCTTATGGACCATGGAAAAAAGTTTAGAAATGCATCATATCATAGTGGGGAGCCAGTCAGTGCTTTAGGGCAAGAAAACAGCTTGTCTCCTTTAGGCCTAACATGCTTATTTTGGTTGCTGTAAGAATAGGTGGGAAGAGAGGAAAGTCGAACAGAGAGACCAACATGGAGGCTGTGGCAGTAACCCAGAGGGCTGATGACCAGGGAGGTGGGAGTGAGGATGGAGAGAAGTAGGGAGACTTAACAAGGAATTTGAAGGCAGAAAGAGAAAATTTGCTGATGAATTAGAAGTGGAGACTGTTGGAAAGGAAGGAAACAAATATAACTTCCAGTTTTCGGGCTTGAAAAATTGGAGGTGTTGGTACCATTTGCAGATGAAGAAGAGAGGAAGGGAGATCAGGCTGAATTTAGGGATCAAGAATGTGTTTAGGGACATGGTGAGTTTAAAAAGTGGCACAGATAATGGATAATGCCAAGTAGCTAGTCATATATTTAAGTTTGCTGTTCTGGAGAAAGTGTGGGCTGGAGGTATAAATGTGGGAGTTTTCAGCATAGAAATCTTTCTTCCAAGGGAATGGATGAGAATATTTAGGGAGATAGTGAATGCAAAGCAGAGGGAGGCCCAGTTCTTTTAGTTACCTGGCTATTCCAGAACTTAAGGTTGTAAGAGGGGGGGAAAAAAGGAACTTTTTAAGGAATGGTGGAAAAAAGGAAGTTTAGAAGTGTTGTGTGTCAGGGGCTCTAAGCTAAAATGTTTCAAGTAAAGAGGCCATTAAAAAAAAAAGTTGAATACTTAGACGTACTAGTAGAATTCACGTTGAATATTTATATGGATGAAGTTCAGTTCAGTTCAGTCGCTCAGTCGTGTCCAACTTTTTGCAACCCTATGAACTGCAGCACACCAGGCCTCCCTGTCCATCACCAACTGCCAGAGTTCACCCAAACCCATGTCCATTGAGTTGGTGATGCCATCCAACCATCTCATCCTCTGTTGTCCTCTTCTCCTCTTGCCCTCAATCTTTCCCAGCATCAGGGTCTTTTCAAATGAGTCAGCTCTTCACATGAGGTGGCCAAAGTATTGGCATTTCAGCTTCAACATCAGTCCTTCCAATGAACACCCAGGACTGATCTCCTTTAGAATGGACTGGTTGGATCTCCTTGCAGTCCAAGGGACTCTCACGAGTCTTCTCCAACACCACAGTTCAAAAGCATCAAGCCTTCTGTGCTCAACTTTCTTTATAGTCCAACTCTCACATCCATACATGACCACAGGAAAAACCATAGCCTTGACTAGACAGACCTTTGTTGGCAAAGTAATGTCTCTGCTTTTTAGTTACCCTTTTAATAATCCTTCAAGCTAAATACAGTTATTAAATTCATTTTACAAATGCATATAAACTGTGGAGAGATTAAGTAATTTCACCGTAGATCCCATAATGAGCCAGGTTTTGGATCCAGGCCCCTAACTCCATCCAGAGTCCATGACCTTACCCTTTGTGCTTTGCATATCCACCAAACATCCTGCCATTTTAAGGCTAAGAGTGATGAAAACAAAACAAAAAAAAAAAGTAACCTTTGACTGTGTGAAATGATTGAAAACTGCAATGAATTGTTTTGTGAGAGCTCTGGGTGTGAGGCAGTATTGGGGAGGATTGCACAGTGATGAATAGAGAGAAAGGAAATCCAGAAATCAGATGGTAGCCTAAGGAAGAAAAGGACTTCTTGAAGCAATGGGAGATGTTAGCACCTGGTTGAATGCTGGTGGGAGATTCATGACCAGGAGGACGCAGACAACCTAGGAGTTTAGTGGAGAAGGTGATGGAGGAGGAAACTTGTCTGCCTTGCCTGCTTCGCTTCTTGTGTGTGTAAAATAGACTTCCTTCTTTTCTGAAGGATTTAGAAGAGACCTTGGGCTCTCTGTATCTCTGCCTCTCCAGAGAAAGAAGAGTGACTTCTCACACCGTGGAAAGGACTGCAGGGGTCCGGCTCCACCCCCTCTGCCTTCTCTCTTTGGGACACGAAGCCCACGGCATCCTCGTGATGTTCGCTGAACATGGGGTAGCCGTACCAGGACCCCTGCTGCTCCAGGCTGCCCGCTTGTGATGGGCCCCCGACTCCAATCTTTATTGGTCAGTTGATTCAGTATTTACAGGAGGGAAGAGAATCGTTAGTACATTGAAATCTTGGGAATGGAGACAGGATGCAGTTGGATTCAGAAAACACATGGAGAGATTAGTTTTAGCAAGAGGAGGATCATACCCTTTTCTATAACAGGAAAATGTTTTTAAATTATGGGGAAAGGTAAATGTAGGTTAATAGAGTTGTCACTGGGAAGGAGACCAGTGACTAATTTAATGTAATTCTAAACATTTATGGTTTGTTTATCTGAAGAAGGTCTAAAATCCAACTTTGTTGTGTTGGGAAAACACTTTATAACCATCATGTGTTAAACCGCTATTATGTGAATTGAAGAAAATTATAACAGATTTCCCAGTGATCTTCAAACTGAGGGGGACATGGTATACTGTATTTTACTAGGTAATTAGAATCTACATGGAGCAGGTTAAAAAATCCTTTTCACACAAAAATAAAATTGATATGCAATCTTACATGTAAAACCCACCAAGCAACATTTTTATTTGAAAATACGTAGAATGACTTATGATGCTGGGAGGGATTGGGGGCAGGAGGAGAAGGGGATGACAGAGGATGAGATGGCTGGATGGCATCATCAACTCGATGGACATGGGTTTGGGTGAACTCTAGGAGTTGGGATGGACAGGGAGGCCTGGTGTGCTACAATTATGAGGTCGCAAAGAGTCAGACACAACTGAGTGACTGAACTGAACTGAACTGAGAATGACTTAAGGATTTTTTAATATTAATCAACAGGACAGGTTGGTTTAAAGAGGTAAAGAAACAGTGAATTAAATGGAGTGATTTTTTTCTCAAGCTTCTGAATTAACATGTAAACAAGAGACCTATATTTTTTTAACTTCTTTTTCTGTTTAATCATGCATTCATTTGGGGAAATTAACAGAGGAGACTGTTGTTCTACCTTGGCATTTTAACTATAAACCATTGGGTTCTGGCCCAGATCATTGTTACCTACAGAAGCTATCTTGTTTAAGTTTGGAGTTGCCTTATGTTGTGCATAGGCAAAGCTACATTTTAATCAGCTAGTCTATATGCATTATACTGATAGTTTGTAATAGGAGATCCTGTTAAAAATAGATTCTTTAATCAGCAATGTTGGATAGATGCCTGAAGTCTTAAAATAGTGCTTATTTATTCTGATTCCTTCTTCCTAAGATGAATAAACAGAACACACTTGATGTGTCAATAGCATGTTACAAATCATTTCATCAAAGGTAATAAAATTAAATTCTATCTCTGTGGGTTATTACAGAAGACTGTTCAACATTTATAAGAATTTGACTTCCAAATCCTTCAAGCCCTAATCTTTGGATTTGCATAATGTGTTTCTACTTCCAAGATTTTCCAGTTGAAAGGCTTTGAAGTTCCAAGGCAGAAACTGAAATAAATTGGAAATTTGTGTAATTTCAAAGTGAATGCTTGCAATATAGTAGTATAATTGGAAAGTACACAGAAGGGGAAGCTCATAAAAATTTTACTATTAATACTGTTGACTTAATTTTTTGAAACTGTATAGTAGAAAGATAATATGCAAATTCTTAATGAATGATCAAAAATATAAAGTAGAACTTCAAATCAAGAAAATTATTTAATATTAGATTACTTAAAATCAGTAGATCCTGAACTTGAACTCAAATTTTTGATTACAGAGTCCTTGATCTTTTCACTTTTCATGCCACCACTGAAATTTTTGCATAGGGATGTCAATTTATCAAGACTGCATAGTGTATTTTTAGAAATTATAAGGCTAAATTTAGTGAAAAAGAAATGTTCCAGTTTATTATACTGCTGATAATGGAGGTGGAATAATTTCCTTTGTCTAAGCTTTGAAGCTACCATGATTGAATGGGGATGTACTAAACTGATTATTACATCTGCCCCCAAACTGTCCAAAATTAATTACTCTTTTAGCTTATTTTCATAGACTTTATACATGAAATTGCTTGCATTTTTGTATTATCTCTTGCGGCTTTTTCCTATCATGGAACCACTCATTCATTTAACAGTTTGTTTTTGAAGTGCTTTCTATATGCCAAGAATTAAGCTAAGTCCTGGGCTTCCCAGAGCCTAGCAGTAAAGAACCTGTCTGCCAGTGCAGGAGACATTAAGAGACTTGGGTTTGATCCTTGGGTTGAAAAGATCCCCTGGAGGAAGGCTTGGCAACCCACTCCAGTATTCATACCTGGAGAATCCTGTGGGTAGAGGAGCCTGGCAGGCTGCAGTCCATGGGGTCACAAAGAGTTGGACACGACTGAAGTGACCAAGCACACGTGTGCTAAGTCCTCGGAGTGAAATGGTGAACAGACTGAATTTCTCTGAATGTAGGAATTCAGTTCATCTGATGAAAAATGCTTCTCTCCAGCCTCTATTCTCTGGGCTGGTGTAAGCATGAAGCTATAAATAAACCACCTGGCAGACTTCGAGGATTTGATGTCTTTTTCATGAAGGGTCAATAAGAAAGGGTTTATTCAACGTTAGGGTTTATTGAACTCTGTAGAGGCAGATTGATTTTGAATTTAATTTCTAGTATTTTTGTTATAAATTTAGGTTATCATAGCAGTGGATTCATGTATGCTTCTATTTGGTTGATATATACAGCTGGCCTTGCTCTTCTCAGATTTGAATTCAGTTGCATTTAATAAGAGAATTTCTAGCAAACCATTTCTACATATCTTTGTACCTTTGACTCAATCTTGAATTTTTTGTTCTCTGAATCTCCAAGATAGGACAGCATCAACCTCTTAGAATGAATACAGGGCTAGAAACATCTTATTATAGCAAGGTATCTGGTTTTGCTGTCCCATTAATGGTTCCAATGCCAATTTGCACTCCTGAACGGTACTTCTGTTGAAACTTTTGCATTGGTTTTGAATTGTAAAAGAAGATTGTGTAATTTGTGATCCACGTTAATGATATATTTTATGTCTTAATCCTTGTTTGTAGGGGCACAAAAAATAAATAGTTTGGCTACAGCTGTAACAGAGCAGTCTGTAATTGGCATACTCTATACCCCAAGGGATTGTTTTCTTGTTTTAATGCATAGGTTTCCAATCTGTCATTTCTTCTGGTTGGATTTCTGAATCTGCTTGTTTTTTTGCTGGTTTTGTGGTTTGTTGTTAGCTGCTGATTTCTAGTCAAACTGTACAAGGAGTAACAAAAGCCCTTAATTTTGCAGTGTGAAAATTCTTCAGGCATTTGCTCTCAAAAGCTCTTTTTCAGTGACTTGACATTTTTGCAGCACACAGTATCCAACTTGGAAAATCTGCATTCTCAGCAGCTTTACTACTTTAAAAAATATCCTTGCATTAGCTCTTTTAGGAAGCAAAGAGACAGCTTTGCTAACAGTAATGAGTTATGCAAATCACAGATGGTCTTCTTGTTGGAAATGACTGGAAAGGACTACAAGCGTTGAGTCTTTGGGCACAGCCATTCACATGCATCCATGTATGTGTGTGTACATGTATGTTCGCTTAAGCATAGAGCAAGTGAATTGTGAAAAGAGTGATTTTGTATAGCTACTGCTGTGTACTGCAGAGTTCTGTGGAGTTTTACAATGTGCTTTCATTAACATTAACACATTTTCTGTTCACAATAACTCTCATGAGTCAAGTAGGCATATAGTGTGAATACCACCATTATGAGTAAGAAAATAGAGACCCAGACAGTCAAAGTTCTTGTCCAAAGTTACAAGGCTGATGAATGTTAGAGCTGAATTTTTCTCTATCTCCTAATTCTAAAGCGTGGCTTTTTAGTCCAAATATCCTGGTTGGATTCCAGCTTCCCTAAGTTTTAGCCTCCCAACCAAACTTTTCCTATGACCTAGGGAATATTCCCATTATACTATAGTAGGTTTTCTCAACAGTTTCTATTATTGCTATGGGCATCCTAATATTATATAATAAATGATAATAGAGGTTAATTTTTTTTCTCAGATAGCTACAGAGCTCAGGAACATATCTGATTAATTATCATGAAGGTACAATTTAAATTCCACTTGATGGGAGAGAAGTAATTCCAGTTAAGAACTCAAGTTAAATGAAAATATTTTTTTCTTACATACATAAATCATACCAGAGTTTAGTTCAGGCTTAAGGTAGAGTTCTATCATGAAGTATTCAAACAAGTTAACAAAACTGTTACAAGATAAAAAGCATAAAAGACAAAGAAAGATGAAAAGTACTGCTTGATTATGACTTAAAGGGAAGATGATGGAAGAGTGGAGATGATGGGAAGGTGAAAATCCCACAATGTGAGATGGAAAGGAAAGGTAAGACCAGAAGAGTACCACAGTAATAGACCAGGGTAATAAAGGGCTACATATGAAGAAGCTTAGAGCAAGCTTCTCCTTGGTAAAAGCTTTTGAAATAGAGGATTGACCCACATCTTGGGGAGAAGTCCTGTGTGATGAGCAGCTTAAAGCCATTCACTCACTTTTGGCACAAGCTCTGGGCTCCGGGATGTCCATAAAGCCCTTAGCCAAAATACTCATGAATTCTACTCTGTTATCTTGAAATGAGTGAAAGATTTCTTATGTTTCTGTTAAAATCAACATAAATTCCTTCCTTCTGCATGTGTGTTCGGTCATGGCCAACTCTTCGTGATCCCATGGACTGTACCCTGCCAGGCTCTTCTGTCTGTGGGATTTTCCAGGCAAGAATACTGGAGTGGTTGCCATTTCCTCCTCCAGGGGATCTTCCTGACCCAGGGATTGAACCTGGGTCTCCTGTACTGCAGGAGTTTCTTTACCAACTGAGCTACCAGGGAAGCCCTGGGGAAGAATGGATACCTGCATATGTATGGCTATACTCCAATATAAAATAAAAAGTTTTAAAAAATTGTGCAGAAGCTGATATCATTTCCTCAGCATCCATAGAAGTTTGAACTAAATTATATCCCCTTAAAGAGATTGGAACTTGCATTCCATGCAGGTGCTATGCTAGGTACTTTTCCATAAGATATTTACTTAGTCCTCAGAACCTTCCTGGTTCTGTTTTATCCCCATTTTATAGATGAAGAAACTGAGTCTCAGAAAAATGTCCAACCTTGTTACCATAAGGATTTCCCTGGTGGCTCAGACGGTAAAGTTTCTGCCTACAGTGCGAGAGACCTGGGTTTGATCCCTGGGTCGGGAAGATGCTCTGGAAAAGGAAATAACAACCCACTCTAGTACTCTTGCCTGGAAAATCCTATGGACAGAGGAGAATGGTAGGCTACAGTACATGGGGTCACAAAGAGTCGGACACAACTGAGTGACTTCACTCACTCACTCTGTTACCACGATGAAAGAAGGCATTGGAATATATGTTTGGAGGAATAGGAATAATTCGTTTGTTCACAAGAACAGAGGAACAAGAAAAGGCAAAGATGATGAAACACAAGGGTGTCTGCCCATTGAAGCCGTACCAAGGCGGGGAAATGTCTCTTTTTATTCAGTTCCTTTCCCCCGTCTAAGATGTCACAGTTATTTTTCCTTTGGTAATGCAAAGCACATTAAACAAGGATCCTCTTGGTATCTGTTGAGAGATTTTTTTGTCTCTAGTTGTGTTTCATTTATTACTCTCATACACCTACGTAGGCCATTATGCTATATTTACATTTGTTTAACACATTTCATTAAGAACATTGTTAAAAATTTACAAAGACTTCTCCTTTCGTGAAAGATGGAAATTGAAGGTAGCATTTAGCAGGTTTCCTTGTCAACCACAGTAGTCATTTTTAGGATCCTTAAAGGAGTAATTCAGTTACCCACACAGTTCTCTTTCTAAGATCATGCAAATAGAAGACTTTCCTTAAGCAAGCCCACAAACCTGCTAGCAGCATTCCAGACTCCAGTGACAACAGTGGAAATAGGTCACCTTCAAGTTTTGATTGGGACGAGTGTCTGGTGGGAAAGAGCAGAAAGAAGAGGGAAAATACAGAAAATATAGACTGCTTGCCTTTGTCCTTTGCTTATTCCAGGGGCTATAAAAGGAGTTGTAGAGTACTTAGGTATTTGAAGTGATGGAGAGTTTCATTAAGTATCAAGCCCTTTATCAAACATTTAAGATTCATTGCTATGTCTTCCAGTGTGAGACATAGATTTAGCAACTGATCAATTCTAAAACAGGCCAGCATAAAATGTAAGCAGTTTCTGGTGATGAAATAGTTTGCTCTGTGGACTGAAGATAAAACCTGTCACATTTACATTTTGAAAATAATCTTTGCTGAGAACTAAGCCTTCCCAGTGACTCAGTGGTAAAGAGTCTGCCTGCTAATGCAGGAGACGTGGGTTTGATACCTGTGTTGGGAAGATCCCCTAGAGAAGGAAGTGACAACCCGTTCCAGTATTCTTGCCTTGAAAATTCCATGGACAGAGGAGTCTGGCGGGCTACAGTCCATGGGGTTGCAAAGACTCGGAAACAACTGAGTGACAAAGCAGGCACACACGCAAAGAGCAGTTGGATTTCTTTCAGTAAAATGTAGCACCTTTCCTTTCAATTCCTACTCCTTTGTACTGCCTCTCCCCACTCACCCCCCCCCCCAAAAAACTTGCTTTATGCTGAAACTCGTTTGATCTTGAAATAAAGTTTGTAAAATGCACTATAGAAAATAACATTTCTGTAGGTGAAAATGGTCAAATATTGGTGATTTCTTAGAGTTTTTAGGGTTTAATATATTTTTAGTGTAGTCTCCATCTTTGTATGCCTAACTGTGCTTCTCTGGAAAACCACATTGGAACAAATCAATCAAAGTTGTTGCCTCGATAACCTTCACCTTATTTCTTAACTTATTAATCTTAATGCTGCTCATAGTACTACTGTAACTTTTAGCTACAGTGCATAAACTCCAGACTCGGACAAGAATGATGATGTTGGAGGACCATGGCATTAATAAGTACATAATCCTGTGCAAAGGAAACCCCTGTTTGCTCAAGTATGTGGTACTCTTAAGTGATTTTTGGTGTTGACTCCTTGAAGGTCATTGCGTGCAGCTTGCTTAACTTGGAGATGCAGGCTTCAACCTGATTTCAGCAAAGCAAACAAAGTATTTTAATATACAGTCATCATGACATGCCTCCTTGGATCAGACTCTCTCCTGGCCTCATTCTAATATTTTTAGTGTAGTCTCCATCTTTGTATGCCTAACTGTGTTCTCTGGAAAACCACATTGGAACAAATCAATCAAAGTTGTTGCCTCGATAACCTTCACCTTATTTCTTAACTTATTAATCTTAATGCTGCTCATAGTACTACTGTAACTTTTAGCTACAGTGCATAAACTCCAGACTCGGACAAGAATGATGATGTTGGAGGACCATGGCATTAATAAGTACATAATCCTGTGCAAAGGAAACCCCTGTTTGCTCAAGTATGTGGTACTCTTAAGTGATTTTTGGTGTTGACTCCTTGAAGGTCATTGCGTGCAGCTTGCTTAACTTGGAGATGCAGGCTTCAACCTGATTTCAGCAAAGCAAACAAAGTATTTTAATATACAGTCATCATGACATGCCTCCTTGGATCAGACTCTCTCCTGGCCTCATTCTTAAATGACCTTGAAGCTCTGTATAAGCTGTCCTCTTTCTCCTGCGCCCCATCTTGTTGATGGAGGGCATCTTGTTGACCTCATCTCCTGCTTCTCTCCTCCAGTCACTTTGTTCCTCTAACACAGAAAAACAACTTCCTCATTTGCTGAAATACTGCTCCCCAAATTGCTCACGGCTTCTCCCTTCAGATCTCTTCTCAAAAGTCTGATGGTCCGAGAGCCCTCCGTTGGCTCTCCTTTATGCAGCAATATGCCCTCCATTGGCTCTCCTTCATGTAGCGATATGCTTGGACACTTTTGTTTGTTGTCCCTTTTACTCTGTTTTAATCACAGCATTTTTCACCACCTGTTTTGTTACATATTGGTTTGTTTTGTTACTTATTACTTTTCTTCCTCCAGGAGAATGAGGATTCCATGATGGCAGATATTTTGCCCCTTTGTGTTCGCTGTGTGTTTCTGGTCCCCAAAATATTAGCTGATGCAAAGTAGCCTTTCAAGGAATGAATGAATAGCCCCTTTCAGTTCATGGAAAGCAGGGGGACAAGGTACAGCCAACCAATGAGGAAAGGATTCTTCTTTAGATTCACTCTACTCTGGCCATCTTTGGGAGGCTAGAGGCAAGACTTTCATCTGTTTCTTTTTACTTGCTGCTTTGGGGCAATCAGCTATTCAGTAACTGTATATAATCTTGATTTTAAATGAATAAGTTAAAAATTCAGCCAGTTTCCAATGGAGACTCTATTGGAGTGTACTGTATACTCAGAAAAGATGCAGAAACTGTAGATGATTAGATTTTCACAAAGTCAACACATCCTGGTACCCAGAACCCAGATCAGGAAACAGAGCAGTCGCAGAGTCCCAGAAAGCCATTCCTATCTCTGTCAGTGTAATGTGTGTGTGCTCAGTTGCTCAGTCATGTCCAGCTCTTTGCAACCCCATGGCCAGGCTCTTCTGTCCATGGGATTCTCCAGGCAAGAATACTGGAGTCGGTTGCCGTTTCCTTCTCCAAGGCATCTTCCTGACCCAGGGATCAAACCTGTATCTCTTGTACCTCCTGCATTTGCAGGTGGATTCTTTCACACTGCACCACTTGAAAAGCCCGTCAATGTAATAACTCCCCACTACCCACACTTTTAATAGCAGAGAGAGTTTCACAGTTTATCTGAACTTTATATAAATTGAATTCCATAGCATGAGCCTTTCTCTGTCTTCTTTTGCTCAGTGTTATTTTTACAAGACCCATCCGTGTCATTACAAGCAGGTGTAGTTCTTTCATTTCCAGAGCTGTATAAAATTCCATTTTATAAGTATTATGCAACCTATTTACCCATTTCTACTGTTAGTAAGACATTTGGGCTCTTTTTGATATTTATGTATTCATAAATAGTGCTTCTATGAATATTCCTGATTGGGCCTTTTGGTGAATATGTCTGTATTTGTGTAGGATAAATACTAAGAATATAATGAATGACTCAGAAGATGCATGCCTTCAGCTAAGATTGTGGCAGGAATTTGCCCAGAGTGGTCTGCACTGTCAATGTCCCAGAATTCCAATTGCTCCTTATTACTACATGTCACGTCACGTCTTTGACATTTTAGCCGTTCTAGTGGTTCTGTTTTGAGTGTGAAGTGGTCTTAATTTATATTTCCTCTGACTAGAGCTGTCGAGCACTTGTTAATATATTTGTTGGTAATTTTCATAAAGCAAGTCAATTTTCATGAATATTAAGTAGATCACATAGGTAGTATGTAAACCACTCCATCCTAAAGGAAATCAGTCCTGAATTTTCATTGGAAGGACTGATGCTGAAGCTGAAACTCCAGTACTTTGCTGTCTGATGCAAAGAACTGACTCATTTGAAAAGACCCCGATGCTGGGAAAGATTTAGGGCAAGAGGAGAAGGGGGCAACAGAAGATAAGATGGTTGGATAGCATCACTGACTCAATGGACATGAATCTGAGTAAGCTCTGGGAGTTGGTGATGGACAGGGAAGCCTGGTGTGCTGCAGTCCATGGGGTCACAAAGAATCAGACATGACTGAGCGACTGAACTGGACTGAACTGAAATATAGCAGATATCCTACAGGTGATAATTAAATGACTAAATTTGAATAAACACTGCTTTCATTAAAGAATCTTTTACTAATTGGCATATTCTATTCCTTTAACAAAGATTTTGCTCTGATAAATTCAGTTTAATAAAGGCTTGTTGAGAGCTCATTATGAATAACCTCCCATGCAGAATGGTGTCAGGCCACCAAGGTCTGTGTCATAGAAAGTGTCCAAGAGAAGGCCACATCTAAGCCAAGTTTAGAAGCAGGAGCAGGGTCTGACCAGTGGGGCAGAAAGTGGAGCTAATACACTGGAAAAGCTTGACTAAAACCTGGAGGTGTGAAGTTTTATGAAACTGTTAGGAAATTGCAAATGTGCAGGTGTGATTACCATAACTGATAAAACTGTCACCTAGTTTTCTGTAGGGAATTAAGGCTTGAAAAATGACACTTAACATTAGCCTCCAAAAGTACCAACCACCGAGGGTATGCTGGGCTTAGGGTTCAGTTATGTTACAAATATCAGGTTGTAGCTTGAAGTATTTGAATTTAAGGCATATCACTTACCAATTATTTTTACACCAAGAAAAATGCTCTCGTGCTCACGTGGCTTTTTGGTTTTCTGTTAGACCTGATGTCCGCTCTCTAAAGTTTAGGAGGAGCAGTAGTATACTTACTGTCATTAAGAGTATTGGAGAAACAGTATAAACTCTATAATTTTTCCAGCTAAGATGCTGTTACCAATGAAACAGAAAAGCACTGGCAGGCTCTAGTTATACAGATAAACATTTCATTATTCCTCTGGGGGTTGCAATTATTTGTTTCTAACTAATGTTTTACTGTGACATTAAAAAATACTCTGTTCCAAACTTCAAGCAATTGCTCACGGCATTGTGTTTATCTGAAGCCAGATTTTAGTTTGCTATTCGAACAATTAAAGTCCTTTATCACCTTACATTTGAATGTATTTTAATAAAATATTCTCTTTAGAAGATCCCCTCCCCTCGACTAGTTTCAAAAATATTTGAAGGATTTAAAATACTGTAGGGAAGATCTGTAATTTCTGAATAAACCTTGTTCTCTTTCAAGGCCAAATGTAGCTCAGTTGTTGAAAAAAATTATGATGGAGATAAATGTGAAAAAAAAAAATTGTGTCTTTCTCTGGAGTCAGGAGTTATCACATGTGGTATGCTCTACCTGTAGGTTGAAGAAAAAGTCCCAGTCGGTGGATATTACTGCTCCAGGGTTCAACCCTTTGGCTGGTGCAGGAAAGCAAATGCCACAAGCCAGTAAGCCCCCGGCACCCAAGACGCCCATCATTGAAGAAGAACAGAACAACGCAGCAAATTCCCAGAAACATCCTTCCCGAAGAAGTGAGCTGAAGAGGTTCTACACCATTGGTGAGTACCATGATTTATGCAAATGAGTAGATGAGGTCTATCCAGTCAGAACAGTGAATGTGAGGGGCTGTGTTTAATGTCCCCTTGTTTATATAATATATATAACTGTTGCTCAGTATCCATGGGGATTGGTTCCAGGACCCCTAAAGGACACCACAGCTGAGGATGCTCAAGTTCTTTATATAAACCAGCATTATATTTGCATAGAACCTACACACATCCTCCCATATACTTTAAATCATCTAAGATTACTTATAATACCAAATAGAATATGAATGCTTTGTAAATAGTTCTGGGTGTAAATCAATTGCAAGGGTTTTTCTTGTTTGTTTGTTTGTCTGTTTTTGGAACTTTCTAAATTTTTCTCCCCAAATATTCTCAATCCTTGTTTGGCTGAATATGTGGATGTGGAACCTGCAGATACAAAGGGGCAACTGTATTTCTGGTGGTTTTCATGGACATTTTCTCATACAACCTGAGCATAGAATTGGAAAAATACCACAAGCCTCCAGGAAAGTAAAGTAAGAGAGTAGGCCTGAAGACTTTCTATATCCTGCCTGACAGTAGTAACTTGCACATATATATATGATTTTCTAAAGTTTTAAGCTTATGTGCTGATAGTTTCATTTTTGCCAGTCTTTAGCCAGTGCTGTTTTTTTTTGTAGGTTTTGGTGTTTGTTCTTTTCATTCTCCCTCCAGGCTCTCAAGTGGCTGACCCTGTTCTGTCAGGTTGTTGAGGCGGTGGTTGATGTCAGTCTATAATTAACAAAGCCACTAAGAAAATAGAAAATTATTACATTCTGAAGAAGGACGAATTATGTTGTAGGTGTGTTTTCACCTTGCACATTACTTTACATTGGAGAGAGTGAATCACATCCAGATCCCATTGTATGATAGGGTAGTAGGCCAAGGATAGGGTCTGTCCACATTCAGTTCAGTTCAGCTGCTCAGTCGTGTCTGACTCTTTGCAACCCCATGGACTGCAGCACACCAGGCTTCCCTGTCCGTCACCAACTCCCGGAGCTTGCTCAAACTCATGTCCATCCAAAATTTGCTGTACACCCAGAACTATTTACATAGCATTCATATTCAGTATTATAAGTAACCTATCTACATTGTGTCCCTTTTTTCCGAAGTAGAAAAATATCCTATAATTCTGAACTTTAACACCTAAATAAAGTGTTTGAGATAATACGAATAAGTTGCATTGCCCACTTTTATGTACCAGTGTTTGCTTATCATGTCTTTGACCTTGATTTCTACCTCCAATAACGATTTCCAATGTGTTCGGTCTAATTGAGACAAAAGTTGCTAGGCATATACATGGTAGAGGTCATGCGTGGGGGAGATGAGTTTACCCAAGAAGATGATGGGTGCAGTGGTGTTGCTTATTACTTCTTGGAGAGATTTAGTCATCACCGAAAACCCTAACAATAGATGCTGTTGGCTTAATGGTTTTACCAAAGTTACATCAAAGGGCTCATGTTTTACATAGTATCCAATACCTCTGCATTCCCAATATGGGACGTTTGTATTATTTTTCTCAGATATTTTAGTGTCTATCTAGAAATGTAATCATATCAGATTTCTGATTCTGATTCCCATACCAGTTTGCTACGTGACTTTGTGCAGTCATTCTACTCTGTCTTTGGGTTAAATTACTTCCTTCACACTTAAAGAGATGCCTCCATGTATGTCTAGTTGTATTCGGGATTTGGCGCCTAAAACCATGCTTTCTCTTCCCATTATGTCTTCTTCCTATATCTACTCTCAGGTTTCCTCTTTCCAGATGAAGCTATTTGTGTCTTACTTTTTTTAATGGGTGTCTTTCAGGATGTCAGTGGTTACCTGTAATGAGACTTGATATGAGAAAGGGTAGACAGGAACATATTTCCATTTGTAAAACTTATAATAGCAGAGTTCTAAAAAGCAATCAGCTGCAAAAGCCCATGACATTTACATAACTGCCTCTCCATTTCCCAGTGTCCTCTCCTTCCATCTTTCAACATGTCCACAACCATCTGCTGCTTTTCTGATTTATTAACCAGCTAAGATGACAGTATTTTTCCTTCAGAAAACAAAACTTATCTTACAACTTCAATATTTCTTAAAGATGAGAACATGAGGGCAAAAAATTGAACCAGCTTGATCAAAGGAAATAAAGAGCTAAGCATGGAAAATTAAAGTCTAAATCATAAGTTTGAATTTCAGAAAGATGAACTGTCTTATTTTAAATAGCCCTGCCACTAGTGAATGGTTAAGTATTGGATTTGCAAAAATTTTATTCAAGCTTTTGTCAGTGACATGTCTGTATGTTAAAATAGACATAAGAATTGTTAACTTTCCTTTGTTGATATCACCCTTCTACTAATTTTGACCTGGAGACATTTTCAAGGTTGAAATATTAGCAACCATGTAAATCACCTGTGTTGAAAGATCATTTTGCAGAACAAGTCTATTTAGTATCCCTTAGTAAATGTGTTGGTGATAAACAACAACAACAATTGTAATTGCCACTTATGAGTAATTCTCAATACCAGGCATAAGTTAAGTTCCTTCTGTCTCAGTTGATCTTCACAACTCTTGTTAAGTACTATAGTCTCTGTTTATGGATGAGAGATAGAACCTTAAAGGAATTAAAGAAAAAATTGTGAGCCAGAGATAGCCAGATTCAACTCTGTGAATGAAATTAACCTTCTCATGACATTTTAGCATTAGCCTCTGTATCACTCAGAATGATACCAACCCCCTTCACAAAGAGATGAGCCAAAAGAGTTTCTATCGAGAATATAGTAGAGTGATATTTTTACTGCAATCCTCGGATAATTTCACTTAAGTTAACCATGCCAACTAACCCTTCCACTGGCCAATATGCCCTTTTGTTTAAAGATATTTTTTGGTGTGGTACATATATGCAATGAAATATTTCTCAGTCATGAAGGAATAAAATAGTGCCATTTCAGAAAAATGGAGAGACTTGGAGACTATCATGTAGAGAGAAGTAGGTGAGAAAGACAAAAACAGTATTGAATAATGTCACTTATACGTGAAATCTAGATAAGTGGTGCAGGTGAACTTATTTGCAAAGGAGAAATAGAGACATGGATGTAGAGGACAAACATGGTTACAAAGTGGGGAAGGGAGGGATGATTGAATGGGGAGATTGAAATTGACATATATGCTCTACTGTGTATAAATCTAGACAGCATATTAAAAAGCAGAGACATTATTTTGCCAACAAAGGTCTGTCTAGTCAAAGCTATGGTTTTTCTAGTAGTCATGTATGGATATAAGAGTTGAACTGTAAAGAAGATGAGCACCAAAGAATTGATGCTTTTGAACTTTGGTTTTGGAGAAGACTCTTGAGGGTCCCTTGGACTGCAAGGAGATCCAACCAGTCCATCCTAAAGGAAATCAGTCCTGAGTGTTCACTGGAAGGACTGATGTTGAAGCTGAAACTCCAATACATTTGGCCACCTGATGGGAAGAACTGACTCATTTGAAAAGACCCTGATGCTGGGAAAAATCAAAGGCAGGAGGAAAAGGAGACAACAGAAGATGAGATGGTTGAATGGCATCACTGACTCAATGGACCTGAGTTTGAGCAAGCTCCAGGAGTTGGTGATGAACAGGGAAGCCTGGCATGCTGCAGTCAATGGGGTCACAAAGAGTCACACACAACTGACTGACTGAACTGATGTATAAAATGTACTTCTCTGATGGCTCAGCTTATAAAGAACTTGCCTCAGTGCAGGAGACTCAAGAGATGGGAGATGGATCCCTGGGTGGGAATATCCCCTGGAGAAATGGCAACCTGTCCCAGTATTCTTGCCTGGGAAATTCCATGGACAGAGGAGCTTGGTGCGCTATAGTTCATGGGGTCACAAAGAGTTGGATACAACTGAGTGTGCACACACGCGCGCATGCGCGCACACACACACACACACACACGTATAAAATAAATATCTAATGAGAACCTAATATATAGAACAGCTGCTAAGCTGCTAAGTTGCTTCAGTTGTGTCTGACTCTGTGTGACCCCATAGATGGCAGCCCACTAGGCTCCTCTGTCCCTGGAATTCTCCAGGCAAGAATACTGGAGTGGGTTGCCATTTCCTTCTCCAATGCATGACAGTGAAAAGTGAAGGTGAAGTCACTCGGTTGTATCCGACTCTCAGCAACCCCATGGACTGCAGTCTACCAGGTTCCTCTGTCCATGGAATTTTCCAGGCGAGAGTACTGGAGTGGGATGCCATTGCCTTCTCCATATAGAACAGGGAACTCTGAAAAACTAAAAATTAGGCAACTCTAGGAACTCTAGGAAAACTAAAGGGGGATTATGTGTGTAACTAATTTACTTTTCTGTACAGCAGAAACTCACACAATATTGTAAAGCAACTATACTCCAATAGAAATTAAAAAAATAAACATAGCTTTCAGTGCCTCAACTTATGACTCACACAACTGGAAAAACCCTCTTGTGGCTAAGCTGACTACTACATTTAAATTTAGCAATAAAGTGTAGTTACTATATGTCAGTGATTTATACAAAAATTCAAGCAATAATTCAGGGAATTTTTAAATTAAAAAAAGAACTTCAATTAAAAATAAATGACATTTTGAAAAAGAGCTAAAACTTTTTTGGAATTATTTAAATGTCCCTTAGTGGCTGAGTGGCTGCAGTAGCTTTTCTAGAAATTTCTTTTGATCTCTCAGCTTTTATCCCTCATGAACTTGTTTATGGATCTACTTCCTATTGCGAGAACTCTAGGAAAGAGGAGTTATGGCCTCCTTGTGTAGGCAGTAGGTTCAGGTCCTTAATTATTCCTAATAGCAGAAATATATTAAGCCTATTATAGCAGCCAAAACAGGGCACAGCATTAATTCATTACTTTTTGTAGGAGAATAATTCATCTTACAAGAAGTGTAATAAAATTTTGTTGTTTTGAAATAAGTAGGGGGAAAGCTTTTCTTTTTAGATGTGTGTGTGAAGTCGCTCAGCCATGTCTGACTCTTTGCGACCCTGTGGACCGCAGCCCATCAGGCTCCTCTGTCCATGGGATTCTCCAGGCAAGAATACTGGAGTGGGCTGCCATTTAGATGTGAGATATATGAATCTTTAGCTAAATTGAAACTATTGTAATCACCGTATCAGGACGTGGCTAAAGAAAGAGCTTTCTCTGTGCGGCTTCTGTCACTAAGTGTACAGTCTTGCACAGTTATTTACCAACACTTGACCTTAACTTTCTCATCTGTTCAGTGATAGATTTAGAGCAAATTGGTCTATTTTTTTCCTCTTGCACTCTTTATTTTACAATTGACCATGTGAAATATTGTATACATTTTCTATCACATGAAACAAATTACCACAAACTTAGCTGTTTAAAGTGAAAGTGAAGTCGCTCAGTCGTGTCCGACTCTTTGCGACCCTATGGGCTGTAGCCTACCAAGCTCCTCTGTCCATAGGATTTTCCAGGCAATAGTCCTGGAGTGGATTGCCATTTCCTTCTCCAGGGGATCTTCCCAACCCAGGGATCGAACCCGGGTCTCCTGCATTGTAGACAGACACTTTACCGTCTGAGCCACAACACCCATTTATCAGTTCATAGTTGTATAGGTCAGAAGTCCACATAGCATGACTAGGTTCTCTGCTCAGGGTGTATCTACAAGGCTTAACTCAAGGTATTAGCTGGGCTGAGTTCTTGTCTGCAGATTGGTCCAGCTAGGGAAAGATAGACCTTCGACAAAAGGAATAAATGCTTCCAAGTTCAGTCCTTTTGTTGGCAGAATTCACTTCTTTTCCTTTGAAGGACAGAGGTCCCCTTTTCCTTGTTGGCAGTTGGCTGAAGCTTCACTTTTAGCTTTCAAAGGCTCCTCTCTTCACATGTCATGTGGCCTTTTCCATCTTCAAGCCAGTAACTGCATGTCAGATACTTCCTATAATGCATCTCTGACTTTCTCTCCTTGGACTTGCAAGAAAGCTGTCTGCCCTTAAAGGGCTTATGTAGTTAGGTCAGAGCCACAGAGATGATCTCCGTGTTTGAAAGTCAACAAAAGCTAATCATGGGAGTGATGTCCATCACCATCACAGGCCTGGGGATCACAGGAAGGGTGAGAGGGGTAAGAAATATTGGGGACTATCTTAGCATTCTGCCTAACACATTTTACACCACTTACCCCATGCACACTCAACCACAACACAGCTGAAAAAAAATTTTCAGAAAACAGTTCCTTTCTATTCATTCTGATTGTTATTTTCTCATGTTTTAAATGCAGTCATTTAAATTTAATATAGTTGTTTAATTTAGCTCACTAAATTGATTGCATGTTCTGTTAAGGAGCTGTGACCTACAACTGGGCTAGATATTTGAAGTTCTCACATACTTAAAATTCTATGATTATTTTTAAACGAAAGTGCTAATTAGAACTAGAATAACACAACATTAAATTAGTGGACTAGCTGTAATGGCTAAACAGATGAAAACAGAATAGAATTCTTCCCTACTCTAATTTTTGTTTGTGCTCAATAAAACCATTTGAGTTTGGCCGTTTATATGAGAAAGCTGCATAGCCTTCAAAAATATAATCCCTACTTAAAAATGGAAGATGAGGGAATTCCTTGGTGGTCCAATAGTTAGGGGTCCAAACTTTCACTGTCAAGGTCCTAGGTTTCTGGTTAGGGATCTGTGATCCCACAAGCCTCATGCTGTGTCCAAAAAGAAGAAGAAGGAAAAAAAAAAAACAGATGGAAGATGAAATCAAATAATAGACTCATATTTTTCATATTCTATGTATTTGCTACCTTTAATTCTGAGAACTACCTGCAAGTACTTCTGAAAGAGCTGTAAAGTTGGCGTAGAGGTAAAGAAGGCTAAGCACACAGGATCCCGAAGTGTCCCATCGCTCCCTAAGCTGAGCTTGTACGGTCCAGGTAATATTTGTTTCTTGGTTCAGAGTCTTAAAGCCAAAATTCCAGCATCTGTGACTGTTAGTAAAAGGGGCTCATTTCTTTCCACTCTGAAATTTTTCCCTTGAAAGTTAGGAAGTGGGACAGCTCTTGAATAGATGCTCTATACTCAGAGTCATTCATTGACACACCAAATGCTGAGTAATCTCCGATCAGACCTTGCTGTGGGAGGCCTTATAGCAGATGCTGTTCAGAATAAAAAGAGTAAAGCAAAGATCTCTGCTTTCAAGGTGTTTACTGTGTGTGGGCAGGGAGTGCCTGGTTAAAGCAGGCCTGTCATTGAGTGGAACACAGGATAGATGTCCCCCAGTGCCATGGTGAGGGGTGGGGTGCAGAGGGGAGATGAAAGAGGAGCAGGAAGGGCAGGGGAGGTTCACTCCAAGTGCAGTGGAATCCAAAAGATGGACAAATCACATCAGATTGTGAAAACAAGGGACTCTTCATTGACTGCATAGATCCGGCCACTATTCACCCTCCCCTGTCCTTGTTTATCAGCTGCCTTGCATCTGGCACTTACCTGTCTTCCTTATCTTCTTGTGTTGTCTGTCTCCATACCAAGTGTCACTTCTTATGAGGAGGGAAGGATGCCGTAAATTTCACTAATCCCAGCACTTAGTTCAGTGTGAGGCACACAGTAAGTGCTCAATGAACTTTAGGGATGGGGCAGAGGAGTGAGAGAGCGGTGCTGCAGGAGGTGGTGGTGAGGATCCTTGCCCTTTGCAGTGGAGGAAGAGGGAGGAGACCTGTTAAAAGTTCAATTTAAGGAAGAGCTTTGAAAACTCTGCATTAGAGAATGCTGTGGAACCCCTGCTGTGAGGAGCAGTAAATGAGATCATACAACCTTGACATCTGTTAGAAAATAAAAACTTTAGAGTTAGCAAAGCCCTTGTTTTTATTTTTTTTAATTGCAGCATAATTGATTTACAATGTTGTGATAGTTTCTGTTGTACAGCCAACTCAGTTATACATACAATTTTTTTCAGTTTCTTTTCTTTTATACTTTATTACAAGATGTAGAATATAGTTCCCTGTGCTATACAGTAGGGCTTTGATGTTTATTTTAGATATAGTAGTGTGTATCTGTTAATCCCAAATTCCTAATTTATCCCTCCCCCAATCTTTCCCCTTTGGTGAAAGTGAAAGTGAAGTCGCTCAGTTGTGTCCAACTCTTTGCAACCCCATGGACTATAGCCTAGCAGGCTCCTCCATCCATGGGATTTTCCAGGCAAGAGTACTGGAGTGGGTTGCCATTGCCTTCTCCAGGGGATCTTCCCGACCAGGGATCAAACCGGACTCCAACACTGTAGGCAGATGCTTTACCATCTGAGCCACCAGGGAAGCCCTTTCCGCTTTTTTAACCACAGTTAGTCTTCTATGGCAGAGAAGGCAATGACACCCCACTCCAGTACTCTTGCCTGGAAAACCCCATGGATGGAGGAGCCTGGTAGGCTGCGTCCATGGGGTCACGAAGAGTTGGACACGAATGAGCGACTTCACTTTCACTTTTCACTTTCATGTATTGGAGAAGGGAATGGCAACCCACTCCAGTGTTCTTGCCTGGAGAATCCCAGGGATGGGGGAGCCTGGTGGGCTGCCATCTATGGAGTTGCAGAGTTGGACACGACTGAAGCGACTTAGCAGCAGCAGCGGCAGCAGCAGTCTTCTATATCTGTGAGTCTGTTTCTGTTTTGTAAATAAGTTAATTTCTATCATTTTTTTAGATTCCATATATAAGTGATATTATATTTATCTTTCTCCTACTTTGCTTAGTATGATAATCTCTAGGTCATCCGTGTTGTTGCAAATGGCATTATTTCATTCATTTTATGGCTTTATTCCATTTATACACACACACACACACAGACACACACATACATACATATACTACATTTTCTTTATCCATTCATGGACATTTAGGTAGCTTCCATGTCTTGGATATCGTAAATAACACTACATTGAACGTTGGGGTGCATGCACCTTTTCAAATTAGAGTTTTTGTCTTTTCCATATATGTGGCCAAGAATGGGATTGTTGGATCATATGTTAACTCTGTTTTTAGTTTTCAAAGACCCTCCATACTGTTGCCCATAATGGCTGTCCCAATTTACATTCCCACCAACAGTGTAGGATGGTTCCTTTTTTCCACACTCTTTCCAATATTTATTATTTGTAAACTTTTTAATTATGGCTGCTTTGACTATCGTGAGGTGAAAACTCATTATAGTTTTAACTTGCATTTCTGTAATAATTAGCAATGTTGAACATATTTTCATATGGCTGTTGGCCATTTGTATGTCTTCTTTGGAGAAATGTCTATGTAGGCCTTCTCTCCATTTTTTGATTGGTTTGTTTGGTTTTTGTTTTTATGTTGAGCTGTATGAAGTGTTTGTATATTTTCCAAATTAAACCCTTGTTGGTTGCATTGTTTGCAGAATATTTTCTGCTGTTCCTTCAGTAGTCTTTTTGTTTTATGGTTTCTTTGCTATGCAAAAGCTTATAAATTTGATTAGGTCCCATTTATCTATTTTTGCTCATATTTCTTCTGCCTTGGGAGACCAACCTAAGAAAACGTTGCTGCTATTTATGTTAGAGAACGTGGTGCCTGTGTTCTCTTCTAGGAGTTTAATGGTGTCATATCTTATCTTTAAAGCCCTTTTTTAAATTACTTACTCTATTTCAATGCTCTTTGCAAGTTCAAGGAGAAGACAGAAAAGGATTGAGTTTAGCCTTCCCAGGTCCCTAGCTCTGCAGAGTTTCCAAACAGGGCCAGTAGGTGTCTGAATAATACCTCTGGAACTTTCTTTCATTTGAGACTTATGTTCAGGTCCTCACCTTGTCAAGGGAACTGACAGTCTGCTCACCCCTTTAATCTCCTGTTTGCCCTTAGGCCTAGTCTCTGCTTTTTATCCTTTCTACATTAATCTCACTGCACCACCTTCTCTTGGTTGGATACCACCTATGATGAACCAGTCACTGTTCTTTACACAGTAATGTCTAGTTATATTCAGAGGAACAGATTCAGGGTTTATTTAGTGCATCTGTTTAACTCAGAATTTTCCATACATGAAAATACGTCCCTTCATTTGTTAACCTATCCACGTATTAATTGAATAAGTGCTTACTAAATGCCTAGTACATACCAAGTCTTATTTGAAGTGCCAGTAACACAAGAGAAAATAAGATGAAGTCCAAGTGCTCAGGTGCTTATATTCTACTGGGAAAAACAGGCTATAAATAAATGGGGTATTTATCACATTGTCAAAGAATGATAAGTTTTTAAAGAACAGTAGAACAGGTTAAGGGAAGAAGGTAATAGAAAAGTTACTCGGTAAAATGTGTTTAAATGTTATATAATTTTTATAAACATTCTAGCAAATAAATGATGTGGTTCTGAGAAATCAGTTAGTCTGGTTTCAATTACAGGGGATTTGATGTATTAATAGTAGATTTTTTTCAAAGAGTTGTTTTTCACTTGGCATACAATTAGTTTATGAAAAACTAATGGAATTGATATTTGCAACATGAAGAATTGATATTTGCAGCATGGAGGAAAAAAATGATTGATGGGAAATTTAGTGATTCTCAAGCTTTCCAGCATTGTTTTAAAGAGGAGTTGCCCAGATGTTCTTCATTTCTAAGAAAAGAATAAGTTGTAGCAAAGAATATTAAAACGAAGTATCAAGGGACTGTAAGAGATTGAACACATGTACTGGGAAGTTTGGGTTTTGTTTTCTGAAGTACAGCTGCTATGTCTTAAGAGTGATTTAGGCATCAACTTGCCTGGAAAAGTGCCAAGATCAGCTGTCTGAGATCCTGAATGGTTTTGACCCATGACAGGAAGGCAGAAGGATAGTCACGCATCCCATAGTGCTTACAGAGTTCCTACTTCTGCTCCCAAAGGCAGGGTGGATCAGTGAGGAACTTGGCCTATGAAATGTGATGTCTAAGTTGGAATCCCATTCCCCCTGCCAGTTATGTGACCAGGAACAAGATACTTCAAATCTCAAAGCTCAGTGTCCTCACTTACAAAAGAAAATAAAAGCTGGTGCTTCCTGAAAGGGCTGTCGTGAAGAGTAAATGAAGTTGTCTGTATAAAGTGCCTAGACCTTGGAGGTTCTCCATGAATATTAGTGAATTGTTGTTGAGCATTAAAGGTACGGCTTGAATGAGGCGCCGTGATCCCTTCCTTCCTGCGTGTATGAAGCCAGCCTCCCGTCCTGATCCTTGTGGATGTGCGCGCTTATCTCTTGGTTTTTAGCAGGCAGTTTGTCATTCCCCACCAGATAAGGTTGTTGCTGTATAGACGTTTCATCCGGTGCCCCAGTTTGCTGTCCAGCTTAGTCTCAGACCCCAGCCCTCCCCTCTAGCCATGCTTCTGTGTGATGTGTCATGGGCTTTATGGAAGTATTTCCTTCTGTCTAGAACAGTGTTAGAATTCCACCCCAATCCCCCCCAACACTTGGCAACCCCTTCCCCAAATTTGATCACAGGAGTAAATCCACAGCATTTTAGCATATGCTTGTCTATGTCTTAGGTGACTAACAAATACATGTTGAATTGGGTGAATGCTTATATTAATAACATTCCACTCAACATTAATATGTGGATACTTATTATGGCCACTAGGTAGCATTCTGTGGAACTAAGTGTCTGAAAGTTGAATGATTTATTCACAATCACATTGGAAATAGTGGCAAAACCAAGGAAAGAATCTAAGTAGTTTGATAACTAATGGTAAACAGTTTATCTTCTAAATGATTTCAGCTCAGGGTCTTTTCTCAGAAACAAAAATGGACCATTGATAGGGATCTCAGTGAGTGGTTTTGCAAGTGCTAGTCCATACCATTGATGGTGAAACAGATGCATTAAAAAAAAGAAGAATACTAGTTTTTCATGAAATTACATTTATTTGTCCAAGTTCAGTTCAGTTCAGTTCAGTCGCTCAGTCGTGTCCGACTCTTTGCGACCCCATGAATCGCAGCACGCCAGGCCTCCCTGTCCATCACCAACTCCCGGAGTTCACTCAGACTCACGCCCATCGAGTCAAAGTGACCATCTTTTCCTTCTTTTTACTCATCCTCTCTACTTTCTGTCCTTCTTCCCCTCCGTCTCTCTTTCCCTGTCTTTCTTTCTGTACCTCCTTTCTTATGTTAGTGAAGTCGCTCAGTCATGTCCAACTCTTTGCGACGCCATGGACTGCAGCCCAGTAGGCTCCTCTGTCCATGGGGTTTTTCAGGCAAGAGTACTGGAATGGGGTGCCTTTGCCTTCTCCAAATGGATGATATTTTAACATTCTGTCTGTGAAATGATGACATAATATGTGTATTACTTCTGTAGAATTTTTTAATATGATGTGTTATTTTTAAACCTCCTCATTTGTCAAAATTTTTAGGAAATATCCCTAAACTATTCTTTTGAACTATCACTCTTCTATGGAATTGAAAAAGTCTGACATACACTGATCTTGTCCTTTGCCCTGACTTCAGAATAGAATACTTTCAACCCTCCAAACTTAATGAAGCACAATTAAATACAAATTTCATCTTGCTAACCCCAGGCTGCTTATATATCAAAAAGAGTGTCTATAAAATTAGGGGTTCCCTGGGAATTCTTCTGAGTAGTTGGTAAAGTTAAAGCAATAATAAGTGGTTTGGAAATTCTAAAAAGGGGAAAGCAAGACATATTTAACTGCTTTTTAATTGCAATACACCAGGCATTTTAAAGTATCATCACATAACTTATATGCCTCTCATTTTGAATCCAGACTTTTTAATTATATGAATAAAAAAGATCAACTCTAAAGTGAAAAATACTGTAATGGGGGGTGGGGCAGAAATAGAAAAAACTACTCTTGCTGGAGGCAACACATTCTGCAGCATAAAACTAGGTCATCACTGAACCAGCATCTACCTTCTCTCCAAGCTAGAAGATTCTTCATGTAAAAGCAGAAAGTCTCTCTGATTTAATCAGAAGAACCAACTTGTCATGCAGGTCACTATCTATAAGCATAAAAACAAAATGGATAACTGCTCTGAGGGTTCAAATTAAATTATGTTCTTCAGAAAAATGACTTTGTTTTGAAGTTTGTTCTGATATTTTGATGACTTCTTATATTTTCTGGGTCAGAAGATTATTTAAAGAAAATTATTCTGTTGTTGAGCTTCCTTGTTATACATGGAATCTGGACTTCCCTAAATGGACCTGAGATTTTCACAAATTTTAAAGACTGGTGCATATATAGAGGTGGGCTTCCCCAATGGTCAGTAGGTAAAGAACCTGCCTGCAAAAAAGCAGGAGACACAGGAGACGCAGGTTTGATCCCTGGGTCAGGAAGGTCCTCTGGAGAAGAAAATGGCAACCCACTCCAGTATTCTTGCCTGAAAAATCCCATTGACAGAGGAGCCTGATGGGCTATAGTCCAAAGGGTTGCAAAGAGTCGGACGTGTCTGAGGGACTAAGCACACACATACCCATATGTAGAAGTATCACACTGCAATAGAATGGGCCCTTTCTACTAATATAGTGGAATTTGAAGATAGCTGAAAATCCAAGTTCCGTTTTTTTTCACTTGTGGGATAAGCAGACCTTGGGATAATTCACTGTATGAGAATCTGTGTCTGTGGGTATGTATGTGCTAGAGGGGAATTTGAATGGGTTTTTATTTGGTGTCATTTTAAAATTTCCATTTAAAGTCCACTTTAAAATGAGAAGCCTAAGACAACTCACAGATGAAAACTCACTTTTCACTCTAGAATAAATATGAACACTTTATTTCTTTCAAGACAAATCAGATTGGTTAACTAAACGTTTACACACTTTTAACTAAATTTTACTAAGCAGTAGTAGGTATACTCGGAAGGAAGAAAAAGACATTTGTTTGATAGTCCCTACAGATTGGTAATGTTCATAACATGCTATGGAAGCTCGCCAACTCTAGTTTACAAAGTTCCCATCAAATTTTGTACATTTGTCTTATGCTCTTTCCCCTAATTTTATTATTATTCTCTGTCAGAGGGAATCAACCCAGGATCAAGGAACACAGTTTAATTATGGTGGTGATCAGTAGATGAAGAAATGTCAATGCCCTGAGGTTCTCCTGAGCTACTAGTGTTGGTTTAATGTTTGAGTTGTAGCATAAGTTATAACTTATTAACAACAAATTATACCTGTCAATTCATTTAATGATTTCTAAGCAGCCTAATTAAAGCTATATTGGTTAAAATTGTGGAATAATTAAAATGGACATTATTTTGTGGTTCAGTTCAGTTCAGTCACTCAGTTGTGTCTGACTTTTGCGAACCCATGAATCGCAGCATGCCAGGCCTCCCTGTCCATCACCAACACTTGGAGTTCACCCAGACCCTCGCCCAAGGAGTCAGTGATGCCATCCAGCCATCTCATCCTCGGTCGTCCCCTTCTCCTCCTGCCCCCAATCCCTCCCAGCATCAGGGTCTTTTCCAATGCGTCAACTCTTCACATGAGGTGGCTGATGTACTGGAGTTTCAGCTTTAACATCATTCCTTCCAAAGAAATCCCAGGGCTGATCTCCTTCAGAATGGACTGGTTGGATCTCCTTGCAGTCCAAGGACTCTCAAGAGTCTTCTCCAGCACCACAGTTCAAAAGCATCAATTCTTCGGCGCTCAGCCTTCTTCACAGTCCAACTCTCACATCCATACATGACCACAGGAAAAACCATAGCCTTGACTAGACGGACCTTTGTCGGCAAAGTAATGTCTCTGCTTTTCAATATGCTGTCTAGGTTGGTCATAACTTTTCTTCCAAGGAGTAAGCGTCTTTTAATTTCATGGCTGCAGTCACCATCTGCAGTGATTTTGGAGCCCAAAAAATAAAGTCTGACACTGTTTCCACTGTTTCCCCATCTATTTCCCATGAAGTGATGGGGCCAGATGCCATGATCTTCGTTTTCTGAATGTTGAGCTTTAAGCCAACTTTTTCACTCTCCTCTCTCACTTTCAACAAGAGGCTTTTTAGCTCCTCCTCACTTTCTGCCATAAGGGTGGTGTCATCTGCATATCTGAGGTTATTGATATTTCTCCTGGCAATCTTGATTCTAGCTTCTGTTTCTTCCAGCCCAGCTTTTCTCATGATGTACTCTGCATTTAAGTTAAATAAGCAGGATGACAATATATAGCCTTGATGTACTTCTTTTCCTGTTTGGAACCAGTCTGTTGTTCCATGTCCAGTTCTAACTGTTGCTTCCTGACCTGTATACAGGTTTCTCAAGAGGCAGGTCAGGTGGTCTGGTATTCCCATCTCTTTCAGAATTTTCCACAGTTTCTTGTGATCCACACAGTCAAAGGCTTTGGCATAGTCAATAAAGCAGAAATAGATGTTTTTCTGGAACTCTCTTGCTTTTTCAATGATCCAGCGGATGTTGGCAATTTGAGCTCTGATTCCTCTGCCTTTTCTAAAACCAGCTTTAACATCAGGAATTTCACAGTTAACGTATTGCTGAAGCCTAGCTTGGAGAATGTTGAGCGTTACTTTACTAGCATGTGAGATGAGTGCAATTGTGCAGTAGTTTGAGCATTCTTTGGCATTGCCTTTCTTTGGGATTGGAATGAAAACTGACCTTGAGAAATATATCATGATCCTATTTGAAATTTGCTGAATTCCTATGAAAATAAGTCTTTCGCAGTCCTGGCCATTAAACGTGCCCTTTACACCCACCAATTCTTGTAGGGACTTTCCCATTTCACCATGGCTAGGGGAAGAAAATGACAGGTTATTAAGAAATATCTACTTTATTTTAAATATTCAGGGACAGCAATAATGGCAATTTAAATAGTGAATTCTTGCCTGGAGAATCCCAGGGACGGGGGAGCCTGGTGGGCTGCCGTCTATGAGGTCACAGAGAGTCGGACATGACTGAAGCGACTTAGCAGTAGCAGCAGCAGCAAACAATGAATTGATGTGTTCGGCTTTTCCCAGTGTTTCCATTTTTAAAAAATCATCAATTTAAAGCATTGCTGCTAAGTCGCTTCAGTCATGTCCAACTCTGTGTGACCCCATAGATGTCAGCCCACCAGGCTCCGCCGTCCCTGGGAATCCCCAGGCAAGAACACTGGAGTGGGTTGCCATTTCCTTCTCCAATGCAGGAAAGTGAAAGTGAAGTCGCTCAGTTGTGTCTGACTCTTCGTGACCCCATGGACTGCAGCCCACCAGCCTCCTCTGTCCATGGGAGTTTCCAAGCAAGAGTACTGGGGTGGGGTGCTCTCCATAAAGCATTTCTAGGATCTTACAAACATTCAGAAATCAGACTATTGATATCGCCTCGTTATGTTGCACACTTGAAACTAATAAATGCCTGTGTCAACTATATCTCAATGTAAAATATATTTAAAGGAACAGTTCATATCATGTGATCTTTTTAAGATGTGGCTGTTCTTCATACTTCATATCTAAAGAGATTATTACACATTTTAAAAAATGAAAAATTCATACTCCTCAATAAAATTTTGACCATGTTCATTCACAACTCTGCTCAGAAGAATATTACTTCAAAGGATGTGAAAATAGTTAAAGTGAGGCACAACTGAGGGACATGCTTCTGTTTTCTGTTTCTGCCAGAGGTTTTGAAAGGATGCTGACTACAGTTAATTACTTTAATAACCCAATTATAAATGTTTCAGTGACCATTCCTAATAGAGTCACTGTAAATCATGCACACAGCTACATGCGAGTAAGCTTTCAGTGAGCTATTTTAAAACTTTACTAATTCAGATGTTGAATCATCTAGACAAGCTAGGAGATAAAAAGCCTTTGTGTCAGTATAATCTGTGAGTAAAAAGCTATGTGAATTTTTAATGGAAACATGATTTCACAATGCAGAAAATATTATGTTCAGCAAATTAGTTTAATAGCTTTTTAGTAGGTAAAAATACCTGCTAAGAGAAATTCATGTGATGGTTTGAAAACAATGTTAAACATTACTTAATCTCACGTTACCATGTATGTTTAAAGAAAACAAAGCTAATAAATGCCTTCAAAATATTATCTGAAGTCTTTATCTGCAGAAGGCAATGGCAACCCACTCTAGTACTCTTGCCTGGAAAATCCCACGGACGAAGGAGCCTGGTAGGCTGCAGTCCATGGGGTCGCGAAGAGTCGGACAGGACTGAGTGACTTCACTGTCACTTTTCACTTTCCTGCATTGGAGAAGGAAATAGCAACCCACTCCAGTGTTCTTGCCTGGAGAATCCCAGGGATGAGGGAGCCTCGTGGGCTGCCGTCTATGGGGTCACGCAGAGTCACACACAACTGAAGCGACTTAGCAGCAAGTCTTTATCAGTTGATATGGATGTTCCCTAGAGCAGAAAGCCTATACTGGCTGCATAAACGTGGCCAACACATGTTAGCATTCCATTTCAACTCCATTCTGTTGGTCATTTATTTGGTCAGCCTGTTTCATGAGTTGGAATCGTAAGTCTTCCAATCTGTCCTGTCTTGTGGACGTTAAATAATAAGACATCACACATTAAGTATGCGGAGGATAGTCCAGCAAAGAGGAACAGGCAAGACTTTAAACAGTGCCTGCCTACTGGCAGCATCACAATGTTTTGTATTTGCTAGGATCTGCACTCAAGGATCCTTGGGCCTTGTTGCTTAAATTTTAATACATTGATAGAGGGACATTGATTTTCTCTCCTAGTTCTCTGAGCCAAAAGAGACAAAAATTAGCCTCAATAGTATATTGGAGATAAAATATCACTGGTGCCCACAGAGAGTTGAACCTTGCAACTCTATTTATTGAGTGTCTCATAGACCAGTTCAAAACAATTTCCTTTTCAATTCGGTAATTTTAGTGTGTTTGAGGTCTTTTTCAAGTATTATTTCAAGTGAGTCAATGTGTAACAAAACAGCAGAATAATGTTTAAAGGAACAGGGTATCTGGTGTGCTATTTAAGGCTACAAAGTTTCACTTTCTGCTTTAAATAAATAAATCTCTTGAATTACAGATTTTTTTTTTGTGATATGAGAAACATTCTTGGAAACAAACATAGGGTGAGTGGGATGGGATGAGGATAGCCAAAAAGAGGCATTAAAATTAGAAAAAGTGGAATATAAACAGTAATTCTCTCTCCATGCTCTGATTTACTTTTCACCTCTCCCCTAATGTAAGCCTATCTAAATCTCAGTTTAGTGGGCAGTTTTAAGAATGCTTACTCATGCATTTAATAAATGAGTGACTAGTGTTGGCAACTGGCAGTTAGAGATGAGACTTGAGGAAGATGAGAGGCCAGATAATGAGGCGTGTTGTGCACTGCAGAATTTGGACTAATTGTGACAGTTTGGGGATTGTTAACGGCCTTTCGCTAGTGGAGTACGTTGATAAAGGTACTTTATAGAGAAATGTTTTATACAGAAACTATAGGGAAATGTTTTGAGCATCATATGGAGAATGGGTTAGCTACCCACTCCAGTATTCTTGCCTGGAGAATCCCCGTGGACAGAAGAGCCTGGTGGGCTACAGTCTATGGGGTCACACCGGGTGGGACATGACTGAGCGATTAAGCATAGCATATATGCCTAGAGACAAAATAATTTTTTAGATATTATGATGTACTGTTTAAGAGCTTTGGCTCTGGGATTATATCAACCTAGTTTTGGATACCCACACAGCCATCCTAAGTAGCTCTGTGACCTTGGAGAGTCACTTAACCTCTCTGAACTTCTAATTTTCCCTTGGGAAGTAAAAATATTACACTGTACCACTCAGTTTGTAAGAAGGTTTACATGAGGTAATGCATACAAATTGCTTAATAGATCCTGGTACAGAGTAAGTGCACAGTAGAAGTTAAATAAAAAGTAAAGTATCAAAATAATATTAATAGAGAATGACAAGGTCCTAATCTAAGGCAGAGGCAACATGAAAGGAGAATTACAGAGAGGTGATTAACCTAAGTTAAGAGGAATTGGCAACCAGCTGGAAATGAAAAAGAGGAAGATTTTCCAATTGGTTATGATTTCAAATTTTGAATGCTTGAAGCAAAGATAGCGGACAGTTTCCAATTAAGATATGTCTTCTTTACTGAACTAAGCAGATATCTCTGTGGGCCAGAAAAGGAGTAAAAACACATAGAAATAAAGGAGCATGGAACACAAGGGCCTTTGAATTCTGGTCCACAAATAATCAGGGGCAGCCAAGACCTCAGCTCTAGCAGGGTGGCTGGGGTTAGAAGAACCCCAGGAGCTGTCCCAGTCAAGCACAGCTTAAGAGGACATGACACCTAAATGTCAAGCGATGTCCTGCATGGGATCCTGGAACAGAAAAGGGACTTTAGATAAAATGTCAGGAAATCTTGATAAGGCATGGACTTTAGTTCATAGTAATATGTTCATTAATTACAACAGATATAACTAATTAATATAAGAGGTTAATAATAGGGGAAACTGGATATGGGTATATGAGAACTCTGTCCTATTTTAGCAATTTTTTGGTAAATGTAAAAACTGTTCCCAAATAGAAAATCTTCTTTAAAACAAAAAAGATACTAACAAAAAAGACACGAGAAGAACAGAGTCCTGTTTACTTCTCCAAATATAGCACCTGAGCAGGGACTCCTAGGTGGCTCAGTGGTAAGGAATCCTCCTGCCAATGCAGAAGACACAGGATACATGGCTACGATCCCTGAGTTGAGAAGATCCCCTGAAGGAGGAAATAGCAACCCACCCAGTCGACTGAGCAAGCATACACAAGGGATTCCCAACCGTGAAAGAAGGAAGGAAAAATCTCTGATTACAGCTCACCCCAGGTTATGGCTTAGTGTAAACTTCAGAGGCCAGAGGAAGGCTTGGAGACTGGACCTAGATATCAGAATCTGTTTCTCCCCCACTGGCAGCATGCAACCTGAGCCACCAATCTCATATCCTTTTCTGGAATGGAGATCTCGGGGGCAAGTAGAGCTAGAGTTAAAATGGCTAGAGGAGAGTGAACGTACTGGAAAGAGAGAAACATGTGAAACTCAAAAGCTCCCTCACAAGAGGGAAATGTTGAAAGAGTTAATCACTCAGTCGTGTCCAACTGTTTGAAATCCCATGAACTGTATCCTGTCTGTCCTTGGGATTCTCCAGGCAAGAATACTGGAATGGGTTGCCATTTCCTTCTCCACGGGATCTTCCCAACTCAGAGATTGAACCTGGGTTTTCCAGTATTTCAGGCAGATTCTTTACCAAGGAAGCAATCTGAAACTAAAATGCGAGTACACGAGAAAAGCTAAATCTGGGGAAGTCAACAAAAGCAAATATTGGGTGAGGAATTCAGTAGATAAAATGAAAAAAAAAATGACTTAATCATTTGTGTGAGGTTTCTGGGGATAACTATTGAGTCTCTAATTTGAATGTCTAGGTATACCGGTTTGGCATTTACCAAGATGGGAAATGCTCAAAGGGTCACTTCTAAAATGGGATATTGGTTCAGTGGTGGGGCCATTGAGCTTTGAAGTACTTTGGGAGATAGACGGTTGGATCTGCGATTCTGGAGCTCTGCTGCTAAGTCGCTTCAGTCGTGTCCAACTCTATACGTCCCCATAGATGGCAGCCCATTAGGCTCCTCTGTCCCTGGGATTCTCCAGGCAAGAACACTGGAGTGGGTTGCCATTTCCTTCTCCAATGCATGAAAGTGAAAAGTGAAAGTGAAGTCACTCAGTCATGCCTGACTCTTAGTGACCCCATGGACTGCAGACTACCAGACTTTCTGTCCATGGGATTTTCCAGGCGAGGGTACTGGAGTGGGGTGCCATTGCCTTCTGGAGCTCAGGAGGTAGGTTTAGGATGAAGATGTCACTGCAAATAAGTCTGCAAGTATAGAGTTTCTTAAGAAGAGTGAATAAAGTGATAGAAAAATTGCTGTTCTTCAGTTGCTAAGTCATCTTTGACTTTTTGGGACCTCATGGACTATAGCTTGCCAGGCTCCTCTGCCCTCCACAATCTCCCAGACCTTGCTCAAATTCATGTCCATTGAGTCATTGATGCCATCTAACCATCTCATCCTCTGCACTCCCTTCTTTTGCCTTCAAACTTTCCCAACATCAGGGTCTTTTCCAATAAGTTAGTTTTTTCAAAGAGGGAGGTAGCAGTAACTTCTCTTCTATTCCTTTCTCTGGTCATCATCTGTGATTTAAGTCCACTGGAGTGATAAAACCTGTCAAAAAAAAAAAATGAGGTGAACTAGCATTGTTGTCTTAAGTATCACATCAGAAACCTTTTGATATTAAAAGCAAATGGTTTTTATCTGATTTAGAGGAAAGTCAATGCATCTGAAAACATCTCTCCTTCCAGTATTGAATTAGTATTCATGAGCCTGTCCTCTTAGTATAAATCACACTTGTGATTCATTCTGTTTAAACACCCTGTTTATTGCAGAGTCATGCCACATCACGCAGTCTGAGAACTTTCTCCTACTTTATTTTGGGACTTGTAGAAAACTTCAGGATAAGCAGCAGACAGCAAATGACTCAGGGTCTCAAGGCACTCCAGTGATATACCACCTGAATGGGGAAAACGCTTGGTCTTTTCATCAGCAAAACTCAGAAGGAAAGCTTGATTTTTTTTAAACTATATTACTTTATTTCTTTTCAGACTTTAAACATTTTATTTTGTATTGGAGTATAGCTGATTAACACTTTTGTGCTAGTTTCAGGTGAAAGCAAAGAGACTCAGCCATATATATATATATATATATATATATATATACACACACACACACACACACACACCACACACATATATATACATACGTGTGTCCATTCTCCCCCCAAACCCCTCCCATCCAGACTGGCACATAACATTGAGCAGAGTTCCCTGTTCTACGCAGTAGGTCCTTGTTGGTTATCCATTTTGAATATAGCAGTGTGTACATGACCTTCCCAAACTCCCTAATTATTCCTTCCCCCTGCAACCATAAGTTCATTTTTGAAGTCTGTGGTTTTCTTTCTGTTTTGTAACGAAGTTCATTTGTATTATTTCTTTTTAGAGTCCACATATAAGGGATGTCATTTTATATTTCTTCTTCTCTATATGACTTATTTCATTCAGTGTAACAGTCTCTAGGCCCATCCATGTTGTTGCAAATGGCATTACTTCATTCTTTTTAATGGCTGAGTAATATTCATTTGTATATATGTACCACATCTTTATCCATTCCTCTGTTGATGGACATTTAGGTTGTTTCCATGTCCTGGCTGTTGTAAACAGTGCTGCAATGAACATAGGCATGCATGTAATCCCATTGAATTGTGTTTTTCTCTGGATATATGCTTAGGAGTGGGATTGCAAGATCATATGACAACTCTAGGGCTTCCCAGGTGACACTAGTGGTAAAGAACCTGCCTGCCAATGCAGGAGACATAAGAGACAAGGGTTCGATTCCTGGGTCAGGAAGATTCCCTGGAGGAGGGCATGGTAACCCTCTCCAGTATTCTTACCTAGAGAATCCCGTGGATGGAGGAGCCTGCAGGCTATAATCCATAGGGTCAAGAAGAGTCGGACATAACTGAAGCGACTTAGCTTGCACACATGCATGGTAACTATTTTTAGTTTTTAAGGAACCTCAGTACTGTTCTCCAAGATCAGTTCAGTACAGTCGCTCAGCCATGTCTGACTCTTTGCAGCCCCGTGTACTGTAGCACGCCAAGCTTCCCTGTCCATCACCAACTTCTGGAGCTTACCCCAACTCATGTCCATCAAGTCAGTGATGCCATCCAACCATCTCATCCTCTGTCATCCCCGTCTCCTCCCACTTCAATCTTTCCCAGCATCAGGGTCTTTTCAGATGAGTCAGTTCTTTGCATCAGATAGCCAGAGTATTGGAGTTTCAGCTTCAGCATCAGTCCTTCCAATTAATACTCAGGATTGATTTCCTTTAGGATAGACTGGTTTGATCTTCTTGCAGTCCAAGGGACAAGGACTCTCAAGAGTCTTCCCCAACACCACAGTTCAAAAGCATCAATTCTTCAGTGCTCAGCATTTTTTATAGTCCAACTCTCGTATCTATACATGACTACTGGAAAAACCACAGCTTTGACTAGACAGACTTTTGCTGGCAAAGTAATGTCTCTGCTTTTTAATAAACTGTCTAGGTTAGTCATAGCTTTTCTTTCAAAGAGCAGGCCTCTTTTAATTTCATGGCTGCAGTCACTGTCTGTAGTCATTTTGGAGCCCCCAAAAATAGTATCTCACTGTTTCCATTGTTTCCCCATCTATTCACCATGAAGGGATGGGACCAGATGCCATGATCTTAGTTTTCTGAATGTTGAGCTTTAAGCCAACTTTTTCACTCTCCTCTTTCACTTTCATCAAAAGGCTTTTTAGTTCCTCTTTACTTTCTGTCGTAAGGGTGGTGTCATCTGCATATCTGAGGTTATTGATATTTCTCCCAGCAGTCTTGATTCCAGCTTATGCTTCTTCCAGCCAGACATTTCACATGATGTACTCTGCATAGATGTTAAATAAGCAGGGTGACAGTATACAGCCTTGACGTACTCCTTTCCCAATTTGGAACCAGGATGTTGTTCCATGTCCAATTCTAGCCGTTGCTTCTTGACCTGCATGCAGATTTCTCAGGAGGCAGGGTGATATGGTACTCCCATCTCTTTCAGAATTTTCCACAGTTTGTTGTGATCCACACAGTCAAAGGCTTTGGTGTAGTCAATAAAGTAGAAGTAGATGATTTTCGGGAACTCTCTTGCTTTTTGATGATCCAACAGATGTTGGCAATTTGATCTCTGGTTCCACTGCCTTTTCTAAAACCAGCTTGAACACTGAAAGTTCATGGTTCACATACTGTTGAAGCCTGGCATGGAGAATTTTGAGCATTACTTTGCTAGCGTGTGAGATAAATGCAATTGTGTGGTAGTTTGAACATTCTATGGCATTGCCTTTCTTTGGGATTAAAATGAAAACTGACCTTTTCCAGTCCTGTGGCCACTGCTGAGTTTTCCAAATTTGCTGACATATTGAGTGCAGCACTTTTCACTATCATCTTTTAGAATTTGAAAAAGCTCAACTGGAATTCCATCACCTCCACTAGCTTTGTTCGTAGTGATGTTTCTCCTAAGGCCTACTTGACTTCCCATTCCAGGATGTCTGGCTCTAGTGGGTGATCACACCATTGTGGTTATCTGGTTCATGAAGATCTTTTTTGAATAGTTCTTCTGTGTACTCTTTCCCCTCTTAGTATCTTCTGCTTCTGTTAGGTCCAGACCATTTCTGTCCTTTATTGTGCCCACCTTTGCATGAAATGTTCCCTTGGTATCGCTAATTTCTTCAAGGGATCTCTAGTCTTTCCCATTCTATTGTTTTCCTTTTTTTCTTTGCATTGATATCTTAGGAGGGCTTTCTTATCTATCCTTGCTATTCTTTGGAACTCTGCAATCAGATGGGTATATCTTTCCCTTTCTCCTTTGCCTTTAGCTTCTCTTCTTTTCTCAGCTATTTGTAAGGCCTCCTCTGACAACCATTTTGCCTTTTTGCATTTTTTTTTTTGGAGGGAGATGGTTCTCCAAGTAGCTGTACCAATTTACATGCCCACAACAGTGTAGGAGGTTCCAAAAGGAAAGCTTTAAAGCCTTAAGACTGTTCTAAAGAATGCCTTCTGAAGTTTTAATGTATATTGCAGAACCTTATATGCATATGCTGACTCAGTAGGCCTGGGTTTGGGCCCACCATTTTGCATTTATAACAACACTGCAGGTGCTGCTGCTCTGTAACTAGCAAGGCTGAAGAGCCCGAAGGCTTCTCCACTTGGCAGCACATATAAACTATGTTTCAGAATTTGGACCCAATTATCATCCTGGATTAAAAATTTAGCATTAAGACATTTGTTCCTTCCTTAAACTACTTGACTCCAAGCCCTTGACACCTATCATACTAGAAAATTTCTGAGTAAGAATAAGAATGTAGATACGTTCACACATACATACACGTAGTTTTCATACTATCAGATACAGAAATTTACCTAAGGTAGTAATAGATAAAATTGTTTTGTTAAGATCAGAGCGTTTGAAACATAGCGGTTTCTGCATTTGATTAGTCAGGGGTTTTATCTGGAACACTGTCATGTAGCTTAGTGCAGAGCAAGAGAAATGAGGTGGCTTCTGACACTAGAAGCCTGTTATGCTGCAGTCCACGGGGTCACAAAGAGTTGGACACAGCTAAGCAACTGAACAATAGCAATCTGAAGCTCTTAGTATCGAATCTGACCAGTAAACTCTTAACAAGTAGTGGCTCTCTCATTAAAAAAGGAGAATGAAAATGGAAAGACATCAATGGGGAAGTCAGAACTGATCAGTAATAATCAGTAATAAGTATTCTTAGCTTAGGGAAGGTACATGATTGATATTTTTAATGTCTGTAGTACCAATTGTGCCCTGAAAGCAAGCATGAGGCTTCTGCATCAGAGTTAAGATTACCTACAGCATTAACAGCACTGATCCCCCTTCCCTCCAGCCCTGGCAGCAGCTCGAGGAAGGCCAGTGTCAACTCTACTTACAGGGGTTTGGACGGCAGGAAACCTGGCGTGATCAGTCTGGACATTTATACAGGAACTGGACAGCTGCCCTGCCCCTCTCTGGAAAGGGGAGAGAAATCTTTGTTTCTGATATAAAGGAATCTTATATGGTCCCTAAATCTTTATAACCCTTGGCAAAACAAACAAAATAGCTCAGCGTTTTAGCTTCCTTTGAAATATAAATACAGAGCTCCAGGGATATAAATCTCTGACTGTCTCCAGAACTCTTTATTTATTCAACCATCCTTTAACCCAGATGCCAATTTTCTTTGCTAATACCAAGCCTTCCAATGCTTCTCCTCGGGTCCCTTCCCATGACTCCTGAGCTTTCAGCAAAGTTTACACAAATCAAGACATTTTGTCTGTGATAGGATTTCCTGCGGAAAATGATGGAAAGACGAAGTTCCTTGTCCCGGTTGAATTGGCAGAAGTAGTACAGTTGACTGACCATGGGATAAACCCATGTCTGACATTAGGGTCAGACAGATAATCACTAACAGTGGGAAGAGGGGACTCAAAAATCAGATGGCTTTGAAACTGTTCCCACATTTATTCCTAAATCAAATGTGTGGTCTTGGAGCTGGGTTGCTTATCCTTCTCAAATTCTAACTCCTACTTGAAAAACTGGGGAATTTGATATCCTCCTCATCAAGAAAACCCCTCTGAGCCTCTAAGCCTTGGATTCTAATATTTTTAACTGCATTTCATTAGTGTTCTATTCAGATAAAATTATTTTGAGCATTGATTTTTGGTATAACACATATCTAAATATAGGTCAAAATAACATTTGTCTATTAAAAACATCTTCCATTACTTATACCACGTCCTTTCTGCCATTTTTAGTATTCTTTCATTAAACTTGGTTGTTCAGAAACTAAGCTGGCTCTTTGACGAAAGTGTGCAAGCTTCAGGCTGGATCTGATTGTTTGCTGTTCATGATTAGAACTGCTCATCACAATTTGTCTTTTTGAAGTCTCCTAAACTCCCTTTATTTAGTGTAATTGTTTTGCTGTGTTAAAAGGAGCACCTTTATAATAATTACATCCTGTATAGAAAGGATTCTTTTCTCAATGGCTATGTTCTTTGTTTTGGTTTCATGACCTCAGGTAGTTCTGACAAATTCAGCAATTCTGAATAGCATGGACAATGGGTATTTTGAGTGTAATAAACATAGTTAAAGTTAAGCATGCAAAAATGTTTGTGGAGCTAGATTCTTCAAAGCGGGGAAGAAAAAGGAGAAAAATCCCAATTGTTATGACCACTTACTTTTGCTTGATGCTGTGCGTTATCATTCCATTTAATCATCATAAAAATCTTGTATAGTTGATTTTTTTGGTCTTATATGTATACATTTATATGAGGTTCATGGTTTTCCCAAGGTTATCCACCTCATAAAGAGTAGAACAAAGATTTAAATCTACATCGGCCTCCAAAAAACCTATCTTCTTTCCAATAAATTTCACTTTCTCCAAAGAGTACTAAATAAGTTGTTAACTTATTTATCAAATGAGATCTTGCTTCTATATGAGCTCTGTATAAACTGTAAAGTCCTGTGCAACTGTAACTCATTGCTCCGATAATTGATAAAACTCGAGGAATCATTTCAGATTCCTAGGGAATAATAATAAATAGGTGATCAGCACAATTATGCACTAAGTCTTGCTCAGGTAATATTATTTCTCATGTGTGTAATAGAGAGAGCACTCTATAATTAATGCATTGTTCCCACTGAAGCACTAAAACTACCCTTTTCATATTTTCTCAATGAAAGCAAAACACTGGCAGTGTTTGAACACTCATTGTATGATTCAGCTTGAGATTTGTTACAGAGTGTTATGTGTGTGTAGATTCAAACTCAGCTTCCATCATTTGTGTGTTTTCATGTGCTAGTAAATTGCAAAGTGATAAAATTACAATAATTTTTTGATAGGAATCAAAACTAGTTCATTCAACATACTGCTAAAAACCAGTAAGTTAACTTCAAATGTCATGAAATGGAATTGGGTATGCCTTCTTCAAGAATGACTCATGTCGAACCTTTTCTTTTTAAATAGATTTAAGGATTAGGGACATGTCTTAGAGAAAATATCTTGATTTCAGCAGAACCGTCTGATAGATTCCTTGTGATGGTCAGTTAAACAAAGAGAGAACTAAGCATAACGCAATTCTGAGGATAGCTTTGAGGGTAACAATGGCACCCCACTCCAGTACTCTTGCCTGGAAAATCCCATGGATGGAGGAGCCTGGTAGGCTGCAGTCCATGCTAAGGGTCGGACATGACTGAGCAACTTCCCTTTCACTTTTCACTTTCATGCATTGGAGAAGGAAATGGCAACCCACTCAGTGTTCTTGCCTGGAGAATCCCAGGGACGAGGGAGCCTGGTGGGCTGCCGTCTATGGGGTCGCACAGAGTCGGACACAACTGAAGTGACTTAGCAGCAGCAGTAATGAAAAGTCAGCTTGGAGAATGGTTTTCTAGTACTGAGTCACAAGGCCTGAATTTAGGACTTTGTCTCATTCACATTTCCCCACTGTCTTCACCTATACAGGGAGTTCATGTACACTCGTGGCTGATTCATGTCAATGTATAGCAAAACGAATACAGTATTGTAAAGCAAAACAAACTAAAAAATAAAAATTAATTAAAAAAAAAATAAATAAAAAGGTAAAAAAAAAAAAAGAAAAGCTGTAAATTGCCACAATGCTGACTGAGATCAAAATATGACAAGATAAGTTCACTATAAATGATTGACCCAGGTTGAAAAGTTAACATTTAATAAACTTATGAACTAAAATTAACTTATTAAATGTCAACTTTTCTCTGCTTGAAAAAATCAATTGTACATTTCAGAAAATCTGATTTAACAACAATTTGGATAAAAAAAGAGATGCATGGATTTTAGTTTTAGAAGTAGATTGGCAGCAGTGTGACATTGCAAGCTAAAAAGAAAATATGATTTTGAATGATCAGCACCTCAGGGAAACCTTGTAGCTGTTTTCTACCCTGAGGATCAGTCATCATTTACATAACCCCAAGACAGCTCTAAAACCAGTGGGCAGAAGTTCTGCTGCAACTTTTTAGCTTCATATAAGGACTATATGGTCTTCCCAGTAGTCATGTACGGTTGTGAGAGCTAAACCGTAAAGAAAGCAGAATGCCAGAGAATTGATGCATTTGAACTGTGGTGCCAGAGAAGACTCTTGAAAGTCTCTTGGACAGCAAGGTATCAAACCTGTCAATCGTAAGGAAGATCAACCTTGAATATTCACTGGAAGGACTGATGTTGAAGCTGAAGCTCCAATATTTTGGTCATCTGATGCAAACAAAGGACTCATTGGAAAAGTCTCTGAAGCTGGAAAAGATGAGGGCAGAAGGACAAGAGGGCGTCCGAAGATGAGATGGCTGGATGGCATCACTGGTGCAATGAATGTGAACATGGGCAGAATCTGGGAGATGGTGAGGGACAGAGAGGCCTAGCATGCTGCCGTCCATGGGGCTGCAAAGAGTCAGATATGACTGAGTGAGCAACAACAACAGCAAGGACTAGGTAAGTTATGACCGCAAAAGGGAGGGATTCTAAGAGAACTCTGCCCAATAGTCAGTCTATTGTTTTCAATAATAATTTTATATTTTACAATAATTTAATAATAATATAATAATTTCATATTTTATTTTTGCATAAAATGATGATAATGTTCCATTTTTTAGAGTATGCAATGCCACAGTCGAATCTTGTTTGCATTTTAATAGACTTCTGAATGATTTCCTTTTCTTTTACTTCTTAAGCATTCCTGCCCTCAGTTAGGAAGTTCCCTCCGTAAGAGGCAGTGAGAAGAGGGGAAAAGCCTTGGCTAAAAGCCAAACATAATCTGATTTACATCTCGGCTCTACTACTTATTAATACTATGTGCTTCATTTCTTTGAACCTCTGTTTCTACATCTCTAAAAAGATGTCTGTATCAACAGGCTGTTCTAAAGATTAAATGTAGAAAATGTTTTTTTTAGTTAGTAATTTCCAATGAAATACAATAAGTATTTAACAAGGGCTCTAAAGTCACTCAGAAGAGTATGATAATTCATGCTTTTAAAACAGAAATATATCAGGCATGCAGTAAGTATTGGATCAATGAATGATGATTATGTTGGTGTGAAATAAACTGGTACAATAGTGCTCCTGGGAGGCAGCACAAATCATTTATTCCCAGTCCTTGTGCCTCTAAAACAAGCAGAAACACACACATCCTATATGCTGTCCTTGATTTCCTACAGCAAACACAAGTTCATTTCACCATTTTCTTCACATTAATCCCTACCAAGGGAGATACAGCAGGAAAGAAATGAAGAAACCAAGGTCTGCTCATTGTTGCCAAGGCAAGCTGTGTGATAGAGAGCCATCATAAAGCCTTATCTGTGCCCCAATATTTTCTGTTTTGGTTTGATTCCAAAGCCCCCTCCCAATGAAAATCACCCACAAGTTATAAAACAAAGAGAAAATTTTTTCCGGGGAATCACTTATCCACGTGTGAAGAAGAAAAGGGGATACTTTTGATTCTTGCTATGAGCACTTTGACAAAATTGAATTTAGCAGATTGGTGGTTTCCTGAGGTGTGATGAGCTATGGAGACAGTTAATTTCAGGGAGTTAGAGAAGCAGGGCGAGAACTAACACTGAGTGGTTGAAATACAGAGCCGTCTAAGAGGGATCCTTGAGAATGAATAGAGCTCAAAGGTGCAGAGACACATAATACAAAGTGGGACCAAGGTTCCAACATTTTATCTAGGCCCAGTGCTTATTATTGTATTGCCTCTTGGCTCTTACATGTACCATTCTGTATTATCTTGAGCATATACTATGAGCTGTGTATTTTTTATCTCCATTTAGCCAATGAGCAAGTTAAGGCTCAGATAGGTTAAGCAGCTTGCCTGAGATCCCCACAGTTAGTAACCAATAAACCAAGGGTTTGAGTCTGTCCTGTACAAAAGCAATAACCTATATTCTGTCATTTCCTTCAATAAATAAAACAATCCTCTCTTTTACAAACACAGCAAAGTTATTTCACCATTTTAATAAGTACACAGGGGATCTTCTTAAGCCATCTGGAGAGAATTCTTTAGCTTGAGAGAGACTGTTTAGTGGCTAAGATTATACTTGGAGATTACTATGAAAATTACCCAGCCTGAAATCCTAGTGAAATAAGTTCACAAGAAAACCAGCAAACTATAAGTTGGCTAAAACAAACGTTTAGTAAACAGGTGGAGCACCTGATGGGGGAAATATATACTCCCCTTCCCCTCCCTGAGATAAGTTTATGTTAATCTTCATAAAGCAATTTTGGGAGGTTTCGGAGGCAAAGCTTCCCAAACATGTAATTCGTGTTCAGAAGTTTAAAAGATCACAAAAACATCTATTTCTTCTTCCCAATCTATAGTTCTGCCAAAGTTTATTGAGAAAATGATACATATTCATGTATTCACACATATACAATCATAAAATTATTTTGTCATAGTAAATTTCCACTGTGAGTTAGACTGTAGAAGTTTTTTTTTTTTATTCCCTTTAATTTAACTGTGGTAACATTACTGCTTATAAGTAGATTCAATTTAAATAAATGTTTCCAATATAATCATGCTGTTAACAATAGCCAGAAAGTAATAGCACTATAAAAAACTAAATTTCACACTGGCTTCAAGTCTAAGGTCATGAGAAAAAAAATAATGGAACTATGTGTAACTTACTTCTGGTATCTCAGAGAATGTGCCCTTTTTTTTAGCAAACTATCAAGCTCTGGTTTGTACTCTTTTTCATACGTGAAAACAGGTCATGTCAACAGTCTTAACGTAAGTGTTGAAGATATGGGATGGTAAATTCTTTTCTCCCTGTAATTGATTTCAGATATGGCTGGTAAGTTTGCTAGCTTTTGACTTAAGACTCACGAATCTGAAGTCCCATTTTTATGACTGTGATGGCGAATGTGCTACACCTGCAGAAATTTGCAGTTCCTTTTTTACCATAAGCATAAAGAAGAGGTTTCCTACATGTTTGTGCTACTTGGCAATGTCCTCAGTGATTGGCTCTAAATATAGACACTGGAGGATTCTTCAGAACACGATGGGGGAAGGGAGAAGACGCAGTCTAACGAGCGTGCGCTCATCGTTCACAGAGCTTCTCAAACGGCTTACGGATCAAGTGCCCTGCCTGAAAATTAACTTGATGTAATTAGTTTAAGCTGTGTCATCCTATCCCATTCATATCGTCATTCCTTTATTTTTATACCCCCCCTGCTTTTTTTTTTAACATCCATACCTGAGGTGCAATCAGTTTATCTTTGTTTTTCTTCAGGGTTATGTTGATAGATTATTTCTTTTTTGAGGACCCACATGTGGGTCAGAGATTGATTGATTCCCATAAGAGAAGATATCGAACATTTAATACACTTGAAACAAAAGACAAAAAAAAAAAAAAACTGTAGAAATTATGTACTTTTTAGCCGTAAACAATTTCTTTAAAAATGTATGAAAAGCTACTGCCTTTCTTAGACAGACGATTTGATTTCTTCAGACATAAGTAGGTACATTTCTCCCTGTGGGTACTCATTGGTCAGCTGATACTACAGAGTACTGGCTGAGGTTTGCTTAGGAATACAAAGACCACTCTAGGTATTTGAAAAAGATAGGACTGCCTACAAAGCTTATGGAAAAGGCTGAGAGTGAAGGTCAGAGAGAACTATTTCTGATTTTGAACAAAACCTGGAAGTGCCAATTTGACAGGAAGCAAACTCTCAGCTATGTGCAGCACCGAAATGGTTTTAGAAACATGGGAGAAACCTCTGAAAACCTCACGGTGCCATCCACCCACAAATCTACCTTTGCCACTAAGGTAGAAAAGTAAAGTCTTCTTATCTTCTCCTTATCAAGTCTTTATGAATCCATCTCTTTGATGGAATCTAAATGGAAACCTTACTAACAGGAAAATATAGAAAAATCTAGTTTTTAGTTTTCAAGCCCCTTGGGTCATTGTAGTTAAAAGGTCAGGGATGGGACTGTATTGATATCTCTATAATAAAGAGAACCCTGGTCAGTTCATATAAGTCTTAGATGGAATTGTGTATTCCCTTGTAATGGCTAGCTTGAGTCATGTTGAATTAGTTACCATTCTGAATGCTCGCATATCCTTTCTTATCCTGACTCTTAATTGCAGAGAGGACAATTTTTTTACGTCCATTTACAAGATTGTCAAAGTGTATAATCCAACAGGAGACAGATATGTGTAATAAGGATGTTACCTAGCAACCAACAATATTGGCAAAATCAGCTTTCCTTTGCTGCCTTTTCTGAGCATTTTTATTAGCAAATCGGATCACATTAAAAGGTGAAGTGAGCAGAAACCTATTTTGATATTTTCAGTTATATCTTATTCTAGAAGGTAACTCTGTGATGGAAGTGTTCTTCAGTGTATCTAACTTTTCTCAGTTGATGAGAGCAGTTAAGCACATGTTGACACATTTATTGGTAGAAGGAGCCTCTGGCAAAAGCTGCTCTTCCTGGGGTGTCAGAGTCTTTTTGACCAGCACGAAAGAATGTAAAAGTGTTCTGTATTCCCCTGCAAATAAAAATAATGGAGGGAAAGTCTGATTTACCAGCACCCCTAGCCTCTACTCACTAGAAACTAGTAACACAAACCCCAGTGAGACAACCAGAAATGTCACCAGACACTGTCAGATGTTCCCTGGGAAGTAAGTCCTCTCTGGTTGAGAAGCACTCGTCTAGACAATTCAGTATACTACAAAGTAGAAGTTAGAAACAGCTACCGAAAGGGAGGAAAATTTATTATTTTAAATAATTTGTTTACCTGATAAAATCAAGACACTCAACTGAGAAGTTATTTGAACAAAAGACTTCATTTAACTAGCAAAACAATGTATTTATACAAAAAATTGATAACCATCAGAAACAAGCTAGCAAATGCAGTTTCGAGGTTCCTTTTGTGGTAGGCAGCAAAAACCCATGGAAAATGCAAGCAAGAAATGTATGGACATTGTAAAAAGAAAAGAATGAAAATAATGGTGTCCTGCCAGATACTAAGGTATCCCTTAAACCTGTAATAATCAAGACAGTGGTACACCAACATATTTATCTAACAAATAGGCCAGTAGGAACAGAGTAAATGGCCCCACACTGACTTAATTTACATTAAAAATTTTAGTTTTGAAAGGTAGCATCACAAAGCAGGAGACAAAAGAAGGAAATTTTATTGAATGATGCTGGCACAGTTGTTTATGTGAAAGAACAATGTTAAATCTATCACAATTTACATTTCGGCAGGATAGGTATTGAGTCTTTTGTGTCATTTTTGTGGGTTATCCTTCTACCCAAAGGCCTGTGCACGTCTTCACCAGCACACTGAACACTCACCCCTGACTTACCAAAGCCATTTCTCTTCTGCTTTCTGCTGTTTCTGGTAATCCCCCTCTTAATATTTCCATAGCAGGACAGGCTTAGCTTTTATTGTGAACATCTATTTACTTAGCACTCTTCCCTGTTAAACAGTTCCCTCTTTGAGACTTTTATCATTGCATTCCCAGGCTCTCACACAGTGGTTGTAAAGTATACTTATTAAAAAAAAAAGTGGTAAAATACCCATAACAAAAAAAATTACCATTTTGATCATTTTTAAGTGTACAACTCAGTGACATTAAGTACATCCTAGAATGTGCTCCCATCACCCCATTCATCTCCAGAACACTTTACATATTGAAAAACCATAACTCTGCACTAATTAAACAATAACTCCCTGTTGCCTGCTTGCCCCAGCCCCTAACAGCCATCGTTCATTCAATTTTCTGTCTCTGAATTTGACAACTCTGGGTGCCTCATGTAAGCACCTTCCGTGACTGGCTTACTTCATTTAGCATAACATCTTCAAGGTTTAGCCATGCTGCAAAATTTGTCGGATTCTCCTTCCTTTTTAGCACTGAATGCTATTTTAATGTAGGCATTTACCGCTTTATGTTCATCCATTCATCCATCAATGGACAGTGGGTTGCTTCCACCTTTTAGCTATTGGGAATAATGCTGCTATAATCACATATGTACAACTGCCTTTGTTCCTGTCTTCAGTTCTTTTAAGTATGTATTCAGCAGTGAACTTGCTGGGTCATATGATAATTCTATTTTTAATTTTTTGAGGAAACACCTTGCTGTTTTTTCATAGCAAGTATATAGTCTTATATTCCTGCCACCAATGCACATGAGTTCTAATTTCTCTACATTGTCTGCCAACACTTGTTTTCATCTGTTGATTTTTTTTTTAATAATAGGCATCCTAGTGGATATGAAGTGGTATGAATCATTCATTTTTATATCTTAGCAGTTCTGTGATTTGACTCACTCATTTTTGCCATAAGCAAACCTGAGTCGGAGAACTCACGGGACTCGCCCCAGATTAAGTGGCTACTTATCTTATTTCCAGGCTCCTGGTCCACTGCTTCTCCCACCAGCCATCATGTTCCTCTGGCTACACAAGTGGACACAAACAGGGACTGACCAGCAACTTGGCATTTTAATTTCACCGTTTCTCTCTCCTGCTTATGGCTAAACATCTTCTAATCTCTCATATAAAAAAGATAGAGCAGGAAAATTACAAGACTGTGGAGGAAATAACTATAAAAAATGTGCCTGTAGGTAACAGTACTATATAGTGCACTTGAAGTTTTGCTAAGAGAGTTGATGCCCTGTTAAGTGTTTCAGTTCAGCTCAGTCGTGTCTGACTCTTTGCGACCCCATGAATCGCAGCCCGCCAGGCCTCCCTGTCCATCACCAACTCCCGGAGTTCACTCAGACTCAACGCCCATCGAGTCAGTGACGCCATCCAGCCATCTCATCCTCGGTCGTCCCCTTCTCCTCCTGCCCCCAATCCCTCCCAGCATCAGAGTATTTACCACAATAAAATTTTTTATATAAAAAACTGAAAAACATGAACAAATAATACTTTCCCCACAAACCAGCAAAGAATGGGGAATTAAAAAGTAATATACACTGTGGTCTCAACAATGAATTGATAACCAGCTAAGGGGTTTTAATTTATTAGTGTACTGTGTATCTGGGGTCGAAGTAGTGTTCAGGAAATTGCTACATGTAAAAGAGAGCTGAATATATTTGTGGGATGTGTCCTGCCTATTGCTTTGTCATCTTCTATTAATATGGAGAGAGTTGGACATGATTTTTAGAGTTCTCAAAATATTTGGAGATTCAGAGGTGATGTAGTCTGTGAATGTTTTTTAAGATGCACCATTTTCTGGCAGCCTAAAACCAGCTGCAAAAAAAGAACTACTTGTCTAAACATCCAATCACAGAATCCTTCCCCCTCGCTAGAATCACAACATAAAAATAACCCCAGCACATTCATGAATATATTAAAGCAACAGTGAAGAATATACCTGCCTCAGTCACGGGTGCTGCTGAAGAACACACCTGCCTCAAAGGTGCCATCCCTGGAAAAACAACACCATGTAAACTCACCATGAGCATGCATCTTCTCTGGAGACTGGAGCTGCGGCACGGAACCCATGCTCCTCGAAGCGGGGTGATGTCATGGACCAGACTGCAGAACCCCAAGGGCATGCTGGATTTTTCCACTATAAAACCCGTCAGAAGTTTTGAAGTGACTTTCATCCTTCTCTAGACCACAATCCTCAGAAAGTCAGGAGTCAGGGCTGCCTGGTTCATCATCATCTCCCCTCACTTTGCTCAGGGCTGGACACATAGGAAATACTCAATGAATATTTGCTGACTTTGTGAATAAATGAATGTTAAGGAACGTGTGTGAGCATGATTGGGAATGTTCTAATTTTTTTAAACTCTGGAGTTTCATTTCTGCACATGACCACAAGGGTTCTTTCTTACAAATGCCATCTCTGTAAAATGTTTCAGTTCAGTTCAGTTGCTCAGTCGCATCTGACTCTTTGCGACCCCATGGACTGCAGCACCTGACTCTTTGCGACCCCATGGACTGCAGCACCTCAGGCCTCCCTGTCCATCACCAACTCCCAGAGCTTGCTCAAACTCATCTCCATGGAGTCAGTGACGCATCCAACCATCTCACTCTCTGTCGTCCCTTTCTCCTCCTGTCTTCAATCTTTCCCAGCATCAGGGCTTTTCTAATGAGTCAGCCCTTTGCATCTAGTGGTCAAAGTGTTGGAGCTTCAGCTTCAGCATCCAGTGAATATTCAGGATTGAGTTCCTTTAGGATTAACTGGTAAAGTGTTTACTCTCTGTCAAATGGTATGATTACTCAGATAAACACTGAAGATATAAATAAATGAAAAGGGTCAACTGTTCACTGTCTCCATGGGAGATCCTGTGTTCTGGTACTCCTGCTGTTTGTTGGGAAGAACATAGTTTGTTGTGGTCATCCTGAATAAAAAATAACTGGTGGTTCTGAATTCTTCCTATTTGACTGGCACCATGCTACTAAGGAGAAGGCAATGGCACCCCACTCCAGTACTCTTGCCTGGAAAATCCCATGGACTGAGGAGCCTGGAGGCTGCAGTCCATGGCGTTGCTAAGAGTCGGGCACGACTGAGCGACTTCACTTCACTTTTCACTTTCATGCATTGGAGAAGGAAATGGCAACCCACTCCAGCGTTCTTGCCTGGAGAATCCCAGGGATGGAGGAGCCTGGTGGGCTGCCATCTATGAGGTCGCACAGAGTTAGACACGACTGAAGTGACTTAGCAGCAGCAGCAGCAACATGCTACTAAACTTTCCCTAGATATCTAATTTAATTCTTATAACAACACTGCACAATGAGGGTGAGGTTGCCATTATTCCTGTACTATGTATGAGAAAACCATGGCTTAAATTGCTTAAATATCTACCAAAAGTCACAATGCTGCTAAGGAAATGGGACTTGGAAACCTGAGCTGTAGTCCTGGGTTCCACTGCTCATATGGGAGATTCAGACTGCTCTCTTTCTGTCTCTGTCTCTCTAAGGAAAGAATTCCAGTGCAGAAAGCTACTGTAATCACAGCTCTCAAAACACTCAGGTTCCTCTGTAGATAGAGAACAAAAGCCAGAATGTATATACCATGACAGCAGTCCATATTCTTGTTAGAAAGACTTAGGAAGCCTCGTCCATTCACCCAGGAATGAATGAATGGAATCCAACTGCCTACCATATTTGATAAGCCAAAGAAAGTGACATGGCCCAAGCAGAGCAGCAAACAGCTATCGCTACGTTTAAACACTCAGTTGTTTCTTTATCCTAGAATGATCCTCTCTTTTAACCCTCAGGTAAGTTAGTCACCTATTAATGCTCTCAAACTTAATTCAAATGCTACCTCTCCTGTGAAACCTTCTCCCAGTCCCCAAATGAAGCTTTTCTTTCTCTGTGGCCACATTCTGTTGTACCTTTGTTTACTTGGGCTTTTAATTGGAGTAATAGAATTCAAATAGTTTACCATCAGGAGCAATTACATTTTAAAATACATTTGTAAATTATCTGGAAAATTCACACATCCCAAAGTACTATACTTATTTTAGGAAATAGTTAAATATAGTATCAACCAACAACCAGCTATGTCATATTCAATAACTGCTGCCATTAGGGAATGTCTCTTGTTGAACTAGGCAAAATTTAATGAAAGCATAATGATTAAGAAAAGAAATGAGCCCTAGGAAAACCACTGTGAAGTCGTCTTCTCTTCAAACACATTTGGGTACAAAGGAATTTTGCATTTTTTGAGTGCATTTTAAATGTATTTTTAAGTACAAAAATATAAGACTTTCACTTAGTTATTTTCTTAGCATCAGTTTCACTTTGGGGCCCTTAGAGGCCAAAATGAAATGCCCACCAGCTACTTGAATTCTGGTCTGTGTTTCTGGTAACAGCTCAGTTTATTAATAGAATGCTGAAGCCACATCTGAGTTCAGTGTCTTAGAGATGGAGAGGGATTTCTTTGTTCTAGGAAAACATTTGTACTAGGGGAATCCTTGTGTTCAGAAACCTGGGAGGATTTATACATCATTTGAGATGCTGAAGCTTTACTTTCAGCTGCCCCCTTTTGGTGCTTGTCTGTAGGGAGAATGCATGGCTGAACCATGCCAGAGGAGCTGGCACTGAGATAAGGAACTGCATGGTCTTTCATGAATCTCTTCTGAAAAGTCCCATTTCTGTTTATCTAGCAAATACATTTTGATTATGTCCCCCAAGTTCCATAGGAATATACTCTTTGGGCAGCTCTGTTCTCTATTCTTAGGCAGTGTATATATGTGGACTTCAGGCCTAAACTGTTGCTACATTTAAAAATCAAAGTTGAGTCAGTGTATTCAGGCCTCCTAAAAATCCATAGGGACTTCAGGGAGAGTCACTGTTAAGCCTTCTTGATACATGTTGTTGTTTAGCTGCCAAGTTGTGTCAAACTCTTTTTCTGATTCTATACACTGCGGCCCACCAGGTTTCTTTTTCCTTGGGATTTCCCTGGCAGGAATACTGGAGTCGATTGCCATTTCCTTTTCCAGGGGATCTTCCTGACCCAGGATTGGCAGTCTCCAGAATTGGCAGGTGGATTCTTTACCACTCAGCCATAGCATTCTGTCAACTTAGGGGCTAATTGGCCAGATATATCTGTGAAAGACCAGAAAGTAAAAGTGCATTGTAACTCCGCTTATTCTCTGTATCTTCCCGAGAGAGGATTCAGTGACTCTCGCATTTGTGAAAAGTAGAATATATCATTTTTCCAGGGCATGAAGATAACAGAGACTATATTTAACCTTAGGTTTTCAGATGTGAAATTCATTTGAAATGTGCTAAAAGTTCATTGTATGAATATTGCATGTCTCTTAACAGTAGTGACATTGATGGGTTCTCAGTTTTTTTAGTTTCACATGGTTTCTGTAAACCTGACTGTGGACATGGGTGGTGGATCATTTGAACTTGTCTCTCCAAATAAATGGGAGCAACCTGGGTATCAAAGATTCCATTTTATTCTCCTCTTAATTGTCCCTTGGCACCAATCAGGATATTGGGTGTGTAGTTAGTGCTTTATTAAGATTTACTGGCATCTTAGGAAAGAAAAGGTTTCTAAACCCAAGGGGAGAAAAACTGTTTATAAGCATAATTAAAAATGTATTCTTATTTAGAGGAAAATAACCCTAAAGTCTTACATATTAAAAGACACAATCCAAGCTAAACTTGTAATGCTATTTTGTTCTGCTGCAATTTTTCTTATTTTATTTTTCTTATATCTTATATATATATATCTTCATTTTCTTATATATATCTTATTTTTCTTATATATATATATATGTTTAAATTATACTATATAAAGGGTAAAATGCATATAGTCCACTCCACCCCCAACCTATGTAATTTGCTGTTCTTGCCTGCAAATCTTTATTCATAAAGTTCCTCATTTGCCTAAAGACTATTATCCTCACTTTTCTTCACCTAACTTTTGCCTCTTCTTTTAAGATTCGGTTAAGGTAACATCACTTCTAGAAAGCCATCATAATACCTCTGTATTAGCATTTGATGTTTCATTATAAAAATATTTTCTTCCCCATTACTTTAAGTTCCCTGAGGGCCAAGTTTATGTCCTATGTATTTTGTGTCCCAGTGCCTGATGTGTAGGGAATACTCAACAAAAAAATTTAGGCCTAGGTGTCAGTTATTCATATTTATAATATTTATATTTCCATTTATATTCTATCATCAGTTTTCATTATCCCAGAATGTTTTTTCTGATTTTCCTCTCTGTAATATTCAAATCCCAGAATCTATCAACTTATCATAGCTTCTGGAGACACTATGATCTCTTCTGTGTTAATGGGTCTCAAACTCAAGTGCATATTGGAATCACCTGGGCAGTTTTTAAATGTACTCATATTCATTGTAAGTCATGTTAATAGCCCATACACCCAGTATGATGTATTAAGATGAGCTACAGTATCACCTGTGTGGTATGCTTCTGGAAAGGGTATAACCCGGTCAAATCATAAGAAAACACCAGGCAGATCTAGTTGAGTGGCATTCTGTGAAATGCTTGGCCGGCGTGCTTCATATAGTTAATTTTATGTTACATGAGCTTCACCTTTTAAAGGCTTGTTTATTTGTTTATTTTTGACTGTGCTAGTCTTTGTTGCTGCACAGACTTTTCTCTGGTTGTGGCGAGCCGGGGCCACTCTCCAGCTGTGGTGCGTGGGCTTTTCATTGCGTTGGCCTCTCTTGTTCCAGAGCACAGTCTCTAGGGTGCGTGGGCTTCAGTAGCTGTGGCACACGGGCTCGGTAGTTGAGACTCAGTGCTTGTGGTGCACGGGCTTAGTTGCTCCCTGGGCCAGTGGGATCTGCCTGGATTAGGGATTGAACCCATCCATGTCCCCTGCACTGGCAGGTGGATGCTTCACCTCTGAGTCACCAGGGAAGCCTGAATTTCACCTTTATTTTCACGACCTAACGCAGAGTCCTCTGAACCAGGCTGGTAATATTTGCAAAAGATATAAATTAGCTAAAATATTCTATCAGTGTTAATTTTCTGATCTTGATAATTATACTGTGATTATATAAAATGTTAATATTAGAGACAGCTGGGTGAAGGCTATATGGTAATCTTTTGTACCATTGTCACAGCTTATTGTAAATCTACAATTACTTAAAAAGCTTTATAAAAAACATTTTTAAATGTCACTTATGTCACTCCCAGGTTTTTTGATTTAACTTGTTTGTGTCGAGACCTTGGATACTCAGGACTTTAAAAATTTCCCTGGGTGATGCCAGTGAACAGACAAGCTGAGAATCAGTGCTCTGAACCAGCGGGACTTGAATTTGCCTGTCCATTAGAACCTCTTGGGAAGATTTTTTTAAATCCCAGTGCTCAGCCTTTCCCCCAGATTGAATTAGAATATCTAGGGTTTGGACCAAGACATTGATACTTTTTAAAAGCTCTTCATGTAACTCTATGCAAAATGTGGTTGAAAATTGCTGCTATAAGCTAATGTTCCCAAATGTGCATGATCATAAGCATATCCTGGAATGTTCCATGATCATGACAATGGCCGTAAGCATTCTAATATAGACTTAGGTGCTCTAAACCTACTGAATCAATATTCAGAGGAGAAGAGTATTTTTAATATTCAACCAGGTGAATTTTATGATCAGAAAAGTTTGGGAAACATTACAAATTATCTAGAAACACTGAAGTTGGTATAGATTCTGGCAGTGTAGGCTGAAGCTCTACAGAGAGAGACTTCTTATTGTATCAACAGGAAAAGAAAGGGTATAAATGATGGGCTACAGAGGAAATCCATGGATGATAAATCCCCCAATTTGGATAGAATGTCAGCTTGGCCATTATTTATTCAATAGTGCTTTACTGGGGAAAGAGTAATGAACAGGCAAGTCCCTGACCTCACAGAACATGCATTCCAGTGGTAGAGGAATACAAATGATAAACAAGCAAATTCATAACTGAGTGTGATAATTTCAGATAAATTACACTTAAAAATGATTTTTAAACAACCCAGATGTCCATCAGCAGATGCATGGATTAACAAACTGTGGTATACACATACATGGAATATTCAGTTCAGTTCAGTCACTCAGTCGTGTCCGACTCTTTGCGACCCCATGAATCACAGCACGCCAGGCCTCCCTGTCCATCACCAACATGTAGAGTTCACTCAGACTCACCTTCATCGAGTCAGTGATGCCATCCAGCCATCTCATCCTCTGTCGTCCCCTTCTCCCCCTGCCCTCAATCCCTCCCAGCATCAGAGTCTTTTCCAATGAGTCAACTCTCCGCATGAGGTGGCCAAAGTATTGGAGTTTCAGCTTTAGCATCATTCCTTCCAAAGAAATCTCGGGGCTGATGTCATTCAGAATGCACTGGTTGGACCTCTTCGCAGTCCAAGAGACTCTCAAGAGTCTTCTCCAACACCACAGTTCAAAAGCATCAATTCTTCGGTGCTCAGCTTTCTTCACAGACCAACTCTCACATCCATACATGACCACTGGAAAAACCATAGCCTCGACCATACGGACCTTTGTCGGCAAAGTACTATCTCTTGCTTTTGAATATGCTATCTAGCTTGGTCATAACTTTTCTTCCAAGGAGTAAGCGTCTTTTAATTTCATGGCTGCAGTCACCATCTGCAGTGATTTTGGAGGCCAAAAAATAAAGTCTGACACTGTTTCTACTGTTTCCCCATCTATTTCCTGTGAAGTGATCAGACCACAAGCCATGATCTTTGTTTTCTGAATGTTGAGCTTTAAGCCAACTTTTTCACTCTCCTCTTTCACTTTCATCAAGAGGCTTCTTAGTTCCTTTTCACTTTCTGCCATAAGGGTGGTGTCATCTGCATATCTNAAGGGACTCTCAAGAGTCTTCTCCAACACCACAGTTCAAAAGCATCAATTCTTCTGCGCTCAGCCTTCTTCACAGTCCAACTCTCACATCCATACATGACCACAGGAAAAACCATAGCCTTGACTAGACGGACCTTAGTCGGCAAAGTAATGTCTCTGCTTTTGAATATACTATCTAGGTTGGTCATAACTTTTCTTCCAAGGAGTAAGCGCCTTTTAATTTCATGGCTGCAGTCACCATCTGCAGTGATTTTGGAGCCCAAAAAAACAAAGTCTGACACTGTTTCTACTGTTTCCCCATCTATTTCCCATGAAGTGATGGGGCCAGATGCCATGATCTTCGTTTTCTGAATGTTGAGCTTTAAGCCAACTTTTCCACTCTCCTCTTTCACTTTCAACAAGAGGCTTTTTAGCTCCTCCTCACTTTCTGCCATAAGGGTGGTGTCATCTGCATATCTGAGATTATTGATATTTCTCCCAGCAATCTTGATTCCAGCTTGTGTTTCTTCCAGTCCAGCATTTCTCATGATGTACTCTGCATAGAAGTTAAATAAGCAGGGTGACAATATACAGCCTTGATGTACTCCTTTTCCTATTTGGAACCAGTCTGTTGTTCCATGTCCAGTTCTAACTGTTGCTTCCTGACCTGCATATAGGTTTCTCAAGAGGCACATCAGGTGGTCTGGTATTCCCATTTCTTTCAGAATTTTCCACAGTTTATTGTGATCCACACAGTCAAAGGCTTTGGCATAGTCAATAAAGCAGAAATAGATGTTTTTCTGGAACTCTTTTGCTTCTTCCATGATCCAATGAATGTTGGCAATTTGATTTCTGGTTCCTCTGCCTTTTCTAAAACCAGCTTGAACATCAGGGAGTTCATGGTTCACTTCTTGCTGAAGTCTGACCTGGAGAATTTTTAGCGTTACTTTACTAGTATGTGAGATGAGTGCAATTGTGTGGTAGTGTGAGCATTCCTTGGCATTGCCTTTCTTTGGAATTGGGATGAAAACTGACCTTTTCCAGTCCTGTGGCCACTGCTGAGTTTTCCAGATTTGCTGGCAAATTGAGTGCAGCACTTTAATTTGATCTCTGGTTCCTCTATCTTTTCTAAAACCAGCTTGAACATCAGGAAGTTCATGGTTCACATATTGCTAAAGCCTGGCTTGGAGAATTTTGAGCATTACTTTACTAGCATGTGAGATGAGTGCAATTATGCGGTAGTTTGAGCATTCTTTGGCATTGCCTTTATTTGAGATTGGAATGAAAACTGACCTTTTCCAGTCCTGTGGCCACTGCTGAGTTTTCCAGATTTGCTGGCATATTAGGTGCAGCACTTTCACAGCATCATCTTTCAGGATTTGAAACAGCTCAACGGGAATTCCATCACCTCCACTAGCTTTGTTCATAGTGATGCTTTCTAAGGCCCACTTGACTTCATATTCCAGGATGTCTGGCTCCAGATGAGTGATCACACCATCGTGACTATCCGGGTCATGAAGATCTTTTTTGTACAGTTCTTCTGTGTATTCTTGCCACCTCTTCTTAATATCTTCTGCTTCTGTTAAGTCCATATAATTTCTGTCCTTTATTGAGCCCATATTTGCATGAAATGTTCCCTTGGTATCTTTAATTTTCTTAAAGATATCTCTAGTCTTTCACTTTCTGTTGTTTTCTTCCATGTCTTTGCATTGATCACTGAGGAAGGCTTTCTTATCTCTTCTTGTTATTCTTCAAACTCTGCATTCAGATGCTTATATCTTTCCTTTTCTCCTTTGCTTTTCGCTTCTCTTCTTTTTGCAGTTATTTGTAAGGCCTCCCCAGATAGCCATTTTGCTTTTTTGCATTTCTTTTCCATGGGGATGGTCTTGATCCCTGTCTCCTGTACAAGGTCACGAATCTCATTCCATAGTTCATCAGGCACTCTATCTATCAGATCTAGTCCCTTAAATCTATTTCTCACTTCCACTGTATAATCATAAGGGATGTGATTTAGGTCCTACCTGAATGGTCTAATGGTTTTCCCTACTTTCTTCAATTTAAGTCTGAATTTGGTAATAAGGAGTTCATAATCAGTCAGCTCCTGGTCTTGTTTTTGTTGACTGTATAGAGCTTCTCCATCTTTGGCTGCAAGAATACCTCACACAGTATCAAATCCCATTGTCAGGAGGAGATGCCATCCAGTGACTGTCAATAAGAAGTTTCCAGTCCAAGCAAGTCAATAAAATCTGAGTGAACACTCTTGGTCTATGCCGCTCCAAATTTTTCCATTATATTGGCTGGGGTCTTTGTCCTACTGCACCACAACCTCTATTTTCTCCAATCTAATTTTGATTATTTCTTTCTACACAAGTGTGTATCCACAATATCAGTCCTGTACACTCCATCCTGCTTCAGACTCTTCTTTACAGGAAATCAGCCTAGGATAGTTGGCTTCTGTAAATTATACTTGACCATGAGATTTTGATTAACACAAATTAACATGGAATTCATTAACATAAATATCCCAAATAGCAACAGAAAAACTAAAAAGTGTTAAACAATATTGCTTTCTTCCAGATATTAAAGAAGATTCCTTAACAAATTGCAAATAGAACTGCCTTATGATCCAGCGATCCCACTGCTGGGCATACACACCAAGGAAACCAGAATTGAAAGAGACACGTGTACCCCAATGTTCATTGCGGCACTGTTTATAATAGCCAGGACATGGAAGCAACCTAGATGTCCATCAGCAGATGAATGGATAAGAAAGCAGTGGTACATATACACAATGGAGTATTACTCAGCTATTAAAAAGAATACATTTGAATCAGTTCTAATGAAGTGGATGACGCTGGAGCCGATTATACAGAGTGAAGTAAGCCAGAAAGAAAAACACCAATACAGTATACTTACACATATATATGGAATTTAGAATGATGGTAATGATAAACCTGTACGCAAGACAGCAAAAGAGACACAGATGTATAGAACGGCCTTTTGGACTCTGTGGGAGAGGGAGAGGGTGGGATGGGTTGGCAGAGTGGCAATGTAACATGTGTGATATCATAAGTGAAACGAATCGCCAGTCCAGGTTTGATGCAGGATGCAGGATGCTTGGGACTGATGCACGGGGATAATCCAGAGAGAGGGTGTGGGGCGGGAGGGGGGAGGTGGGGGTCGGGATTGGGAGTTCATGTACACTCGTGGCTGATTCATGTCGATGTGTAGCAAAACGAATATGGTATTGTAAAGCAAAACAAACTAAAAAATAAAAATTAATTAAAGAAAAAAACTTAAAAAAAGAGAAGAAAACCCTGTAGAAACTCCTTTAACGTTTTGATATTACTGTTACAAATACCAAGTATTATAAACTTGAGAGTAAAAAGTCTATTTCAGTGAGATACTTCAAATGGACAGGCAGTTAGTATTTGGAAAAATAAAAGCTTAAATTCCAGATTCCCTGCTAGCTGAAAAAAGTCTCCTAGTGCAGAGTTATTATTACCTCTTGAGTACTAAAGTGAAGTTGCTCGGTCGTGTCCAACTCTTTGCAACCCCATGGACAGTAGCCTACCAGGCTCTGCCGTCCATGGGATTTTCCAGGCAAGAATACTGGAGGGGGCTGCCATTTCCTTCTCCAGGGGATCTTCCCAACCCAGGGATCAAACCTGAGTCTCCTGCATTGCAGACAGACGCTTTACCGTCCGAGCAACAAGGGAAGCCCTTTTGAGTACTAGTAAATGCCTATTAACCATTTGTGTCTAGGTTATTGCTTTTTATCTGGCTTTGCAGGCTGCTTATGAAAGGCTTTATAAAAAAAGTAACATTTAATTGAAATATATATATTTAAGTAGCAGGTGGAATTTTTTCCTACATACATGATCCACCATAGAGAGTGTATTTTAGAGCATTTTGCTTTTTCTTTCAAGTTCTCAGAACAGTCAACAAGACATCATTTTAAAATTTAAAATTTTCAAATGTCTTTCATTCATTATACTTTTATAGAACTAAACTATCATAAAGTCCACCTGAGAAATTGACTTGTTTGAAATGCACCAGAAGGTATTGCAACCAAAGAGTAAGTAAACAAGACAGGATGAAATAAGACAACAAATCTGCTGAGAAGTATTACTGTCAAGTAAAATTGCATGGCTTTATCTTCCTACCAGGAGCAAATATGAGAGAATACCCAAATTTTTTTCCCCAGCTATCCCAGATGAGAGGCAGGGGAAAAGGAAGAATAGGGGCTTAAAACCTGCCAGTAGTCAGACATCAAAAATGGAATCATGCACTTAATACTCCTCTCCACCAGATAAAAGTCTTTATCATGATAATCTTGCTTGAGTCTTTTGAGCATGCCCCACCTTTACCACATAATGTACTTTTTAAGTTTTTTACACTTTCAAATTAAAACCAATCCTTCCAACCATATCAGACTTTCCTTAAATCTAACTTTGCCTCAAATTAATTCTTTCTTTTTTTAATGAAAAAACACCCTGTTCTATGCTTTTCTTAGCAACAGCCATATTAGTCCAAAAAATACACACTTGACATTCAACTTCTGAGAAAAACTCTATAGAGCAATGCATGCATAGATTTTCTAAGGAGATAACATTCTGATGGAAAAGAAAAAATAAGGCTAAAAAATGAAATTTGAAGTACTACCCTAAATCCAATAGTTCGAAATAAATAATCTAAAGATTTATCTGATTTCAGCACATTCATGCAAGAGAATGTCAGGGAATATCAGACTCAAATAAGCTATATCTTTGGTTATTGATAGAGGATGATGAGTTTACCTTCAAGATTTTAATTCTATTCTATGAATCCATACAAATGGGCCCAACTCAATCTAGAGTTCTAGGCACACAGCATGCAATTACCTTGTGAGCATAATACTCCAAGTAACTTTTGAATTTCATATGTGTCAGCACCCTTACTTGGTATATTATGAGATACAGTATGATTTCACATTGGAAAAGTTATTCTTGCAAGTGATTCTGAAGATCCTTTTATCTTGTAGGAAAAAAAATGCAGAAAAACACCCTCTTTAGTTTTTTTAAAGTAATTCTTGGCTTAGAAGAGAGGTTGCTGCTGCTGCTGATGCTAAATTGCTTCAGTCGTGTCCAACTCTGTGCAACCCCATAGACAGCAGCCCACCAGGCTGCCCCGTCCCTGAGATTCTCCAGGCAAGAACACTGGAGTGGGTTGCCATTTCCTTCTCCAATAAATGAAAGTGAAAAGTGAAAATTGAAAGTGAAGTCTATCAGGTGTGTCTGACTCCCATTGACCCCATGGACTGCAGCCCACCAGGCTCCTCCGTCCATGGGATTTTCCAGGCAAAAGCACTGGAGTGGGATGCCATTGCCTTCTCCCATTTAATTGCTAGTTTGAATTATTCCTTCAATTCAATTAACATGATATGAGTTACAATACTATCAATAAAATAAAATTTAACTATTCATGTATGTTTATGTATGAATTAAGGATAATATTTCTTGTATAAATGATGACCCAGTATCTATATTTATTAGTGAAATGATATAATTTATATCATTTAAGCTAAGTGATTGATTCAAATATGGTTTATTTGAAGGAAGCCAATGAAATGGACTGGAAGCAAGCATATTACCTGCTCCATAAGCATGTAAACTCCATGAGAAAATATCTTTTGTCTTATTTTCCTTCTATTCCTCAGCACCTAGATAGAGTACTACCTTGAACATGGTGTTCTATAAATATTTATTGAATTATTAATGAGGAATGGATGTTTCAAAACTGAAATAATAGTCCCTATGAGGAGGGCATCAAAATAGCTTCCCATGCATGTACCTGCTGAGTGGTGCTCACACAGATGTGTTCACTATGTGACTACCATTTGAGCAGTGTATTTACATTCAAGCTACTTCTTTTGTGTATCTTATATATATTTGAAGTTTTAAAGTATACAATGTTTCATTATGATTCTGAGTGTTTAATATTTCCAGTAATGCAGAAAAAATGGAAAAAAAGACCACACTATCCAGGCAGAAGGCAAATATACAGAGAAAGTGAAATAGTAAGAGTACTCAGGTGAAAGTGACATTTTGTGAAAAGAGTTAGAAATATATAATAAACAAAGAACAGATTCACAGTGGCTACAAAAGAGGAACATCCAGAGTGAGATAAAAAGTGACAATTGCAGACAACAATTATCTATGCTGGAAATGGGGACGTACTGATTTAGAGTGGAAAGAAATAGACGAAGAATCAAAGTTAAGTGACTGTTTACACCTACCCAAAAATTGCACATGGAGATTTTCTAATTTCTTTTGAAAAATTATATAAGGAACACAAAAATCCAATAAAAATAGCATTTTAAGTTACAATAACACATTTTTTAAAAAAGATCAAAATTGGTACAATTTAGGCATGTTTTCTGAGAAAAATAAATAAGTTTAAATAATCTAGATGAATATTTACTAAACAGCATTTAAAAATCATAACATTTTTGGTTGAGTAAGATGTACTTTAATACAATACTATAATGGTAATGCAAGGAGATCCAACCAGTCCTTTCTGAAGGAGATCAGCCCTGTGATTTCTTTGGAAGGAATGATGCTAAAGCTGAAGCTCCAGTACTTTGGCCACCTCATGCGAAGAATTGACTCAATGGAAAAGACTCTGATGCTGGGAGGGATTGGGGGCAGGAGGAGAAGGGTACGATCGAGGATGAGATGGCTGGATGACATCACAGACTCAACGGATGTGAGTCTGAGTGAACTCCAGGAGTTGGTGATGGACAGGGAGGCCTGGTGTGCTGCGATTCATGGGGTCGCAAAGAGTCGGACACGACTGAGTGACTGAACTGAACTGAACTGATAATGGAAATGTTGATGAAATATTAGCTTATGCTTAGCCTACTATTCGTCAAATTGATGTAGGTATAGGAAATGGAATAAAAGTGGGCCAGAAGCACATTCTTACACTCTGACATAATTTCTAACAGATACTTCTCACAAAATCCTAGCAGTTGGAGGACAACTTTTAGTGAGAAAACTAAACTTACTTTTTATCTTTTACTTTGAAACTGTGTTTCACTACAGCACAGAGTGACTGTGAGTTTGAGAAAGTAATGAACAGAAAACTGCTAAATGAATGAATAACCTAATGGCATGTGTACAAGCTGGGTTTAGAAAAGGCAGAGGAACCAGAGATCAAAATACCAACATTCATTGGATCATTGAGAAAGGGAATTCCAGAAAAACATCTACTTCTATTTCAATGACTACACTAAAAGCTTTCACTGTGAAAAATTCTTTAAAAAAATGGGAATACCAGACCATCCTACCTGCCTCCTGAGAAACCTGTATGCAGGTCAAGAAGCAACAGTTAGAACTGGACATGGAACAATGGACTGGTTCAAAATCGGGAAAGAAGTCCAACAAACCTGTATATTTCATTCTGCTTATTTAACTTCTATGCAGAGTATCATGTGATATTTCAAGCTGGAATCAAGGTTGCCAGAACTAATATCAACAACCTCAGATATGCAGATGATACCACTCTAATGGCAGAAAGTGAAGAGGAACTGAAAAGCCTTCTGATGAAGATGATAGAGGAGAGTGGAAATGCTGGCTTAAAACTCAACATTCAAAAAACCAAGATCATGATATCTGGTCCCATCAGTTCAGTTCAGTTTGGTTATTCAGTTGTGTCCGACTCTTTGTAACCCCATGGACTGCAGCACACCAGGTTTCCCTGTCCATTATCAACTCCCTGAGTTTACTAAAACTCATGTCCATTGAGTTGGTCATGCCATCAAACCATCTCATCCTCTGCCATCCCCTTCTCCTCCCCACCTTCAATCTTTCCCACAATCAGGGTCTTTTCCAATGAATCAGTTCTTCACATCAGGTGGTCAAAGCATTGGAGTTTAACTTCAGCCTCAGTCCTTCCAATGAATATTCAGGACTGATTTCCTTTAGAATTAACTGGTTGTATCTCTTTGCAGTCCAAGGGACTCTCGAGAGTCTTCTACAACATTGTAGTTCAAAAGCATCAATTCTTCAGCATTCAGCTTTCTTTATAGTCCAGCTCTCATATGCATACATTTACTGGAAAAAAGCATAGCTTTGATTATATAGACCTTTGTTGGCAAAGTAATGTCTCTACTTTTTAATATACTATTTAGGTTGGTCATAGCTTTTTTTCCAAGGGACAAGTGTCTTTTAATTTCATGGCTGCAGTCACCTTCTGCAGTGATTTTCGAAAATCAATCACGTCTCTCACTGTTTCCATTGTTTCCTCATCTATTTGCCATGAACTGATGGGACTGGATACCATGATCTTCAGTTTCTGAATGTTGAGCTTTAAACCAGATTCTTCACTTTCCTCTTTCACTTTCATCAAGAGGCTCTTTGTTCTTTGCTTTCTGCCATAAGGGTGGTATCATCTGCATAGCTGAGGTTATTGATATTTTCCCAGAAATCTTTATTCCAGCTTGGGGCTTCACCCAGCCTGATATTTTACATGAGGTACTCTGTAAATAAGCAGGGTGACAATATACAGCCTTGATGTACTCCTTTTTCTACTTGGAACCAGACTGTTGTTCCATGTCCAGTTCTAACTGTTGCTTCTTGAACTGCATACAGATTTCTCAGGAGGCAGGTCAGGTGGTCTGGTATTCCCATCTCTTTCAGAATTTTCCATGGTTTGTCATGATCTACATGGTCAAAGGCTTTGGCATAGTCAATAAAGCAGAAATAGATGTTTTTATGGAACTCTCTTGCTTTTTCCATGATCGAACAGATGTTGGCAATTTGATCTCTGGTTCTTCCGCCTTTTCTGAATCCAGCTTGAACATCTGGAACTTCATGATTCATGTACTGTTGAAGTCTGGCTTTGATAATTTTGAGCATTATTTTGCTAGTGTGTAAGATGAGTGTGATCGTGTGGTAGTTTGAGCATTCTTTGGCATTGCCTTTCTTTGAGATTGGAGTGAAAACTGACCTTTTCCAGTCCTGTGGCCACCGCTGAGTTTTCCAAATTTGCTGGCATATTGAGTGCAGCACTTTCACAGCATCACATTTTCAGACTTGAAATAGCTCAACTGGAATTCCATCACCTCCATTAGCTTTGTTCCTAGTGATTCTTCCTCAGGCCCACTTGACTTTGCATTGCATTCCAGGAAGTCTGGCTCTAGGTGAGTGGTAACTTCATAGCAAATAGATGTGGAAAATCTGAAAACAGTGACCGATTTTGTTTTCTTGGGTTCCACAATCACTGTGGTTGCTGACTGCAGTCATGAAATTAAAAGATGCTTGCTCCTTGGAAGAAAAACTTTGACAAACCTAGAAAGCATATTAAAAAGCAGAAACATCACTTTGCCAACAGAGGTCTCTATAGTCAATGCTATAGTTTTACCAGTAGGCATGTACAGGTGTGAGAGTTTGACCATAAAGAAGGCTGAACACCAAAGCATTAATGCCTTTGAACTGTGGGCTCGAGATAAATCTTGAGAGTCCCTTAGATAGCATGGAAAACAAACCAGTCAATCCAAAAAGAAATCAACCCTAATTGTTTCTTGGAAGGATGGATGCTGAAGCTGAAGGTCCAATCTTTCGCCATCTGATGCAAAGAGCAGACTCAACAGAAAAAAACTGATGCTGGGAAATATAGAGGCAGGAGTAGAAGAGAGCAGCAGAGATAAGATGGTTAGATAGCATCTCTGACTTAACACACTCGAATTTGAGTAATCTCCAGGAGATAGAGGAGGATAAAGGATCCTGGCATGCTATAGTCCATGGGGTCATGAAGAATCGCATATGACTTAGTGGGTGAACAACAGCGATTTGCTCTAATGGGAAAAACTCTGGGAGATAAAGATGCTTTTATTCCAAAGGCCTTGTTGTGGACCCACACTTGACTTGTCATGGACCCACACTTGACTTGTCTAGTCACTGAAAGTGTGTAAACTCTAATCTCTTGAACAACTACTACATAGATTTCAGCAGAGAGAATAACTTCACGAATCATTCAAGTAAGAAGTCAGAAAACAGTCATGATAGGATCAAAAGTCCTCAATTTTTTCTGAAATATCTCATCCCACATCTCCCATTAGCAATAAAGTCAGTAAGGAAAGGCTATTAAATGGTCCAGTCAGGCTCTTTATTCTCTCATGGGTGAACTAGTAGAGAAATCAAACTGAAGTTGGGAGGTTCATAAAGTGCTGGGGAAAGGATATGGGAATAGTTATTTGTCCCACATTTGGAGGAGTTATTCCTTTAAGAATCATTTAGTTTATAATTGCAACTGCATTCCGCTAAACATCTTCAGAGCAATCACTGAACACTGGGAGAAGTCAGCATTTCTGGGGTGGGGGGGCATTAACTCTTTGGCATTACAGCTATTTAATGCAGGAATATTAACAGTTCACTACATAGGACCTGGTTGTACTAAAAAGGACCAACATGGAATGCATTGGAAGGAAAGAGTTAGTTATAAATAACTTCCTTTCTTTTAAAAAAAAATATGCTTGTCATTTTGTGAAGTGTCTCTAAAGAAAACAAATTCAGTTAGAAATGGCATATTAATTGTTACCTTTTATGAACATATGTTCCTCATTCTTACAAATCATTTTAAGCACAGTTTTAAAATATCTTTAAAATTTTCCTTTGCTTTATTCAAATAAAGCTGCACTAAATTTGAACACAAATTTATGTCTAAAATGCCAAACCTCACAGACTCTGCACTGATTAATGAACAAGTTGTCTGGAATATGTGATAACCAAATGTGCCATAGATTTACACTATTCCACACTTTCCTTGGAAGACTTAGGGTGTGAGAGAATTCTGAGTAAGCAGATATAGCAGGTTTTCCAGTATCAGTGTTTCTTTTTTACCTTTCTTCACTTTCCACTGAAGAATTCTATTGTGAGGATTTTGTTGTATGAACTTTCAAATCACTGTGGATAATGAGCATGATTTGTGAGTCATCGCTGTTGTTGTTAAGTTACTAAGTCGTGTCCCATGAATACTAGAGTGGGTATTGCCATTTCCTTCTCCAGGGGATTTTTCTGACCCAGGGATTGAATCCACATTCCTGTATTGGCAGGTGGATTTTTTACCACTAAGCCACCAGGGAAGTCCTGTGGGTTATTAACTTCTGGCTTTTGTCGCTGTCTTAGTTTATCCACTTTTACATTTTGAACTGCTGTCTGTGGTTTATATTTCTGCCACTCGCCTTTTCAGTATAAATCTGAGCTGATGATATTTTAATTATTCTATAGTATTATTTTTTCTTAAACCATGCTTTTTTAGCCTTCCTTATTTCTTAAAAGTACTTTTGATTTTGTGTTTTTGTCCTATAATTATTAAACTTTTATTTTTTATTTTTTTTGGTCTATTTTTATTTTTTTTCTTTTTTTTAATTAATTTTTTTTTTTTTTAGTTTGTTTTGCTTTACAATACTGTATTCGTTTTGCTACACATCGACATGGATCAGCCAAGAGTGTACATGAACTCCCAACCCCGACCCCCACCTCCCNCCCAGGTACTGATAACTAATTGAATGCTCAGATTGATCTTGTGAAGTGGATTTTATCATTATCCCCATGTTATGCATGAGAACTAAGGCATGGAGCGAGGGTGAGCAGCCTTCCCTAGATCCTGCAGTGAGAGTCGCAGAGAGAGGCTGGGAACCGGCAGTCTCAACTTCCATTCTCCATGGAATCGATAATCTATGCAGGACAGCCACACGTGGTTGTGTAGGTTATTCACTGGCCAAGTGTACTCCATCAACAGGTCTAACGGGGCCAAAACTCAGTGCAGACTAGGCACCGCAGCTTGAGGTTGGACCACACAAAATGGTACGGCTACTGATCCTCTACCAGGGAGCGTGGCAGACGATTTGAGGGAGCAGGGGGATTATCATATCCTTGAAGGAGGGTTTTCTGGGGGCCGTAGGATACCCAGATATTGTGTCTGACCTTTAGGTTCTATGTATGTTCCACTGCCTGAGAATAAATTTACCTGAATTCATTAACCTTCCTCTGAACCCTTGGGCCTGAAGCCCAGGATAAGCTCGTTTCTTTCTTGAGTAACCTGGAAATTGTATGCATTGTTTTTGCAAAGATCCAGAACTCCACAAGAGCACTTGGGGGAGTTTTCAGGAATTTAGAAAGTATTCTTCTTCAAGATTTCCAAGCTCAGCATCANTCTCCTGTACAATGTCACGAACCTCATTCCATAGTTCATCAGGCACTCTATCTATCAGATCTAGACCTTTAAATCTATTCCTCACTTCCACTGTATAATCATAAGGGATTTGATTTAGGTCATACCTGAATGGTCTAGTGGTGTTGCCCACTTTCTTCAATTTAAGTCTGAATTTGGCAATCAGGAGTTCATGATCTGAGCCACAGTCAGCTCCCGGTCTTGTCTTTGTTGACTGTATAGAGCTTCTCCATCTTTGGCTGCAAAGAATACAATCAATCTGATTTCAGTGTTGACCTTCTAGTGATGTCCATGTGTAGAGTCTTCTCTTGTGTTGTTGGAAAAGGGTGTTTGCTATGACCAGTGCATTGTCTTGGCAAAACTCTATTAGTCTTTGCCCTGCTCATTTCACATTCCGAGGCCAAATTTGCCTGTTACTCCAAGTGTTTCTTGACTTCCTACTTTTGCATTCCAGTCCCCTATAATGCAAACGACATCTTTTGGGGGTGTTAGTTCTAAAAGGTCTTGTAGTTCTTCATAGAAGCATTCAACTTCAGCTTCTTCAGCATTACTGGTAAGGGCATAGACCTGGATAACTGTGATATTGAATATTGTGCCTTGGAAATGAACAGAGATCATTCTGTCGTTTTTGAGATTGCATCCAAGTACTGCATTTTGGACTCTTCTGTTGACCATGATGGCTACTCCATTTCTTCTGAGGGATTCCTGCCCACAGTAGTAGATATAATAGTCATCTGAGTTAAATTCACCCATTCCAGTCCATTTTAGTTCGCTGATTCCTAGAATGTCAACGTTCACTCTTGCCATCTCTTGTTTGACCACTTCCAATTTGCCTTGATTCATGGACCTGACATTCCAAGTTCCTATGCAATACTGCTCTTTACAGCATTGGACCTTGCTTCTATCACCAGTAACCTCCACAACTGGGTATTGTTTTTTTTACTTTGGTTCCATCCCTTCATTCTGTCTGGAGTTATTTCTCCACTTATCTCCAGTAGCATATTGGGCACCTACTGACCTGGGGAGTTCCTCTTTCAGTATCCTATCATTTTGCCTTTTCATACTGTTTAGCCATAAAGAATGAAATATTGATACATGCTACAGTGTAGATGAACTTTGAAAATCTTAATATGAAGTAATATAAACCAAACACAGTAAGTCACATATTATATGACTCATATTAAGTGTGTGGGAAAAGTCAATCCACAGAGATAGAACATATATTATTGATCACCAGGAACTGGGGCAGGTGAAATGGCGAGCTATTTCTTCATACATGGGACATTTCCTTTTGGAGCTATGAAAATATTTTGGAAGTAGTTAGAAGTTAGCTGCACAACCTTGCAAATGCACTAAATGCTACTGAATTGTTCACTCTATAATAATTTTATTTTATGTGAACTAAGCTCATAAAAATAGTAATAATTTTTTAAAAATTTAATATGACAACATCATAGAGAAAAGTAGATGGTGGATGGATCCTCCAGATTGGGCCACCCAGGAAAGCATGGCCCAAGGAGTTACTTTTAAATTAAGACCTAAATGATGGAAGAAGCCAGTCATGTAAACTTCAAGGGGTAGAGAATCCGAAATGCAGGGAATAGCGAATGCCAACTTCCTGAGGTGGGAATGAGCTACACATAAAGGAGGAAAGGAAAAAGGCCAGCATGGCGAGGGAAGGGAGTGGATGAAGTTACCAGGGACAGTTGAGGTAGGTCATAAGGGAACATATAGACCGTAGTAAAGAGTTTTAGCAGCCACCATTTGAACCTAATTTATATATAGCATGTGTGTATGTGATTACATGTATATAGAGTTAGTGTATATAAAACATGGATTGTTGGAGACAAGGTTGGAAGCAGAAACACCAGCTAAGATGCTGTTTCAATGTAGCAGGGGAATAGTAACTTGGAATAGAATGATAGTCACAGAGAGAGATAGCAGTGAATGGATTCAGAATCTTTTTGAAGAGTGTGTTGATGGAACAGATGTAGAGACGTGAGAGCTGGAAAGAGGAAAAGGCGGGAGGTTTGAGGTATCTGAGCATGTTTGTTTCCATGTTTCAGATAGGGTGGAATTTTCAGATAGCAGGAGAATTTTATGAATATGTTTAATGCCTTTCAAGTCCCAAGGTATCCTTGTGACCCTAGAGAATATTGCCTTATCTTGATCCATGTCAGGAGTATCTAGACACTGAATTATTAAATGCTAAAGATGAGTACCTGTTTCAGTTATTAGTCATAACTGGCTTTGTTCAAAGAAGTGAGATAGGTGTCTTTTCTTTAATCACAACAGGGATTTTTTTGGTTGGTGTTTTCTGTGTTCATGTGTCCCTGGAGCCATTTGGGAATTAGAATCAAGCTGAATTTCACAGCAGAGATTCTTTATGTGTGTTCAGTTCTTAATGCACAAATGCATGGAGTTGCATAGAAATGAATAACCGAGATAAACGTCAGTGCTTTTCTGTAGACATCACTCAGACCTGCTCCGCTGGTGGCCGTCTTCCTGTTGCTTGCAGACCCTGTGAGTATCCGGTTGTGAACTTCTTGTTTCTTCATCAAGAGCTCATTCGATAACACCCTTGCCTTCCTTGACATCACCTACTCCTTCCTTGAACCATAGGTTCTTTTTTTCTCCCTCTCACCACTGGACTTCAGTGATTAAGGGCCAAGGAAAGCCTGGCAGTTCCTAGAAGAGGAAGGGCCATGTGGTGCCCACTATATTTCCTCCCTTTTCTTTTACCCCAATACTTGCATTGAGGAGGTGGTATCCTAATGTTGCCCTTCTAAGAATGCCTCCTCTAAGCCAACCTGATTACTAACAGCATTTAGGAAGAAGCACAGCTGTAACTGCACTTCTCTAAGTTGTCATTTTGTAACAACTGCAGATCTGATTAGGAATCTTTACAAAGGAGGAGCATAGCATCTCCATCCTTATTTGAATTCATTTGTTCTTATATTGGTGTTTAAAATGAAAAAATGTGTGAAAACAAATTTGGCATGTTATTTGAGGGAATTCATGATTTCCATATTCAGTGGAAATAATTTTCCAGCCTCTTTCTTGTGAAAAACCACCAGCACCATGCTGATAAATATGGAATAGTAAATATCCTTGTCAGAAAGCAGGCTTATCTGATACTTTTCTACTTATCTGATTATCTTCTTATCTGATACTTTCGACACTTTTGGTATAGAAAAATAAACTCTACTTATACAAACTATTTATTAAATTAATATATTATGTCTAGATTCGTTCCTGTATCTGTTAGAAATAATTTGCCAATATGTATTGTTTAATATCTCCATAACTTGAGAAAATAATTTATATCCATATCTATATTTTTCTTCATTTATCTGTTTATCATCTATATCCATTCTTGGCTTATGCAGTAATATACAACATGAGTAAAATAAACTGAGAACTAAATACACTGAGTAAATTTCCTTTTTAGAACAGTGGCTTCTGCCATATCATGCTCTAGAACTGGAAATTTGCCTCAGAGTAGCTAATGCCCTGAAAAGAACCTCAGTTGCCCACATAAAAGTATTTTATTTCACATACACATTTTACTAAAGCAGCTTTATTGATAGCATCAGGTTTAATGCTGATACCTTAAGGTGAACGATGCCGTATTCATGATTGCCAAAGAAGATTTAGCTTCGGGACCAGGGACCAGGCTTGATCACTCAAGAACTTTTAGTATCAGAGTTATATTAAAGAAAGAAAAGGGTCAGAGAAAGCTTCCGACCTATAGGGAGCAGAGAATGTCGCCCTAGCTAGTCTTATCCAGGCCTTATATACTTTTTCAGACCCACTTCTACAACATACATCTTAAACTAACAAGATTAAAACTAACAATAGAAAGATTTTACCAGACCCACTCCCATAATATACATTTTAAGATGACAGGATTAGTCAGAAGGTTCTTGTTAAGAAGAAACATGTGCTTAAGCAAGATACATTGTTACATTGACTAAGACAAAGAAATGTAGAAAAATGTCCTTTTCTCTCTGAGAGCTCCTGACCCCTTTAATCCTTCTTGAGGGCTCCAGACCCCTTTTCCTCCTTCAGGACTCTGGACTTCTTATCAGCCTACCTAGGGACTGACTCTTTCAATGCCAATGTACTTACTCATGTGACGCATAAAATGAATATGCTGGTCATAATACGTGAGTCTGAGGCTCGGTTTTCTCAAATGATGCTAAGGTTTTTTCCCAAGGTTTCAATTAAGTGTGAACTGAAGACTTTCTAGCCTCTGCTTATGATCAGCTTAATAAAATAACTTAGGACAAATTCTGAGCTTAACTATATGTTCCGGTTTGAAATGAAACATTGTCATAGAGTAAGAGGTGACTATGGCAATACTGAGGAAACTGGAGATTAGTAGGATGCTATAGACATAATATTGGAGAAAGAAATGGCAAACCACTTCAGTATTCTTGCCTTGGAGAATTCCATGGACATAGGAGCTATAGTCCATGGGGTCGCAAGAGTCGGACTCAACTGAGTGACTAAACCTGAACCTATAGGCATAATATATTTAGATGTTACATTTGCTCATCTAACAGGATATTAAATAGAGACCACCATAGTATAATTTTCTCTTCTACTTAAGGCAGTTCTAAATTATTATTTATTTTGGCATAAGTCCTAAGTCCTTCAGCTTACTGGTATACTGGTATGGTTCATGTATGTATGAACCTTTTCTTTTGGGGATATATATACACATAGATGTATATAGGAGATATAAATCAGTGCATCATTCCTAAGACTGGATGAGTATCCATGGAGAGGAAATCAGTTTTCTATGATCTGGGGAGTTCCCTCAGACTAGGATTCAAGCCACATTGCTATGTTGGAAAAGTACATGAGCAGAATCTTCTAGGAAGAAGATGAAATTAGCTAGAGTATGAAGTTATCCACACATCTATTTAAGCCAAGACTTTGCCTCTGAGGAAAATTTGCAGTGTCCATTTGGAAAGTAAGTTCTATTCCACTGTAGGTTTAATAAAGAACAGAAGATCCGTGGAAGTTCTCTAAGCTTGGCTGGAGATTAAAATGAGGAAAAAATGTTTGTGGAAATGTTAACAGATGCAGGGTGGAAGACATAAACTGACATTTCTCCAAAGAAGATACAGATGGCCAAGAAACACATGAAAAGATGCTCAGCATCACTAATTATTAAAGAAATGCAAATCAAAACTATCACACCAGTCTAAATGGCCATTATCAATAACTCTAAAAACAATAAATACTGGAGAGGGTGTGGAGAAAAGGGAACCTTCTTACACTGTTGGTGAGGATGTAAACTGATACAACCACTATGGAGAACAGTATGGAGTTTCCTTAAAAAACTAAAAATAGAACTACCATATGACCTGGAAATCTCACTCCTGGGCATATACCTGGAGAAAACCGTTAATGCAAAAACATGCATGCACCCCAATGTTCATTACGGTACTATTTACGATAGCCAGAACATGGAAGCAACCAAATGTCCATCAGCAGAGGAGTGGCTAAAGATGTGGTACATATATACAGCAGAATATTACTTAGCCATAAAATGGGATGAAATTGTGCCATTTGCAGAGAAACATTGCTGTTTTTGTTCAGTTGTTTCAGTCATGTCTGACTCTTTGCGACCCCGTGGACTGCAACATGCCAGGCTTCCCTGTTCTTTACTGTCTCCTTGAGTTTGCTCAAACACATGTTTATTGAGTCAATGATGCCATCCAACCATCTCATCCTCTGTGAGCCTCTTCTCCTCCTGCCCTCAATCTTTCCCAACATCAGGGTCTTTTCCAGTGAGTCAGTTCTTCATATCAGGTGGCCAAATAATTGGATTACAGCTTTGTGTAATTTAATGAAACTATGAGCCATGCCATGTAGGGCCACCCAAGACAGACGGGTCATGATGAAGAGTTCTGACAAAATATGATCCCCTGGAGAAGGGAAGGGCAAACCACCTCTGCATTCTTGCTTTGAGAACCCCATGAACAATATGAAGAGACAGAGATATGGACGAACCTAGAGATTGTTAACACAGTGAAGGAAGTCAGAAAGAGAAAAATGAATATCATATCATATATCTTATATGTGGATTCTAGAAAAATGGTTCAGATAAACTTCTTTGCAAACCAGCAATAAAGATACATATAGAATAGACATATGGATACCAAGGGGAGAAGGAGGGTGGGATAAATTGGGAGATTGGGATTGACGTTTATACACTACTGTGTATAAAACAGGTGACTAATGAGAACCTATTGTCTAGCACAGGCAACTTGTCAATGCTCTGTGATGACCTAAATGGGAAGGAAATGCAAAATAGAGGAGATATACGTATACATATAGCTAATTGACTTTGCTGTGCAGCAGACACTTGTAAAGCAACTGTACTCCAATAAAAATTAATTTAAAAATTCCCCCAAGATGCCAAGTGCCTGAGCCTTACTGCAGAATGCATATTCTTGTTAGCACCAGCAGTATCTGAGAACTCTATGAAGGCATTAGGATGACCCTTGCCTAGTAGAGCTCTCTTGATAGTAATAGCATTTGTCAAGTCCAGAAAAGAGTACAAGTAGACTGGGGACATGGGAAGAAGCAGATTGAAACCCCAACATTCCGTGCCCTTGTTACTTGCCTGTGGGTACTTGTTGGGTTGGCAAAAGTTAATTCAGATTCCCATAATTTCTATGGAAAATCTGAACAAACTTTTGGCCAACCCAATAGAAAACTAGAAAATAATGAGGCTGCACAAACCTGTTTTGTATTGTGCTTTCATTTAAGACTCTGGATTTAGGCATCTCTGGGAAGAACAAACCAGTGTTCTGTAGTGTTGAAAAATACACATTTTTATGTTTAAAATTGTGTTACCATCTTTAAAATCAGAAGCTGTAGAACTCAATGTTAAGCATAAGCTTTGATATCAAATGACCAAATCTGTGTTCACATCCTGGGTCTGCCTTTAGATTCTGCATGGCCTCGGCTGAATACTTATCTCTCTCTCCATTCATTTCCTCTGTAAAGCAGAGTCATTCATAATTTGTAGATTCTCCTCTTTAACTGAGATCATGCATCAACAGCTGAGCATAGTAGGACAGCTAATCATCCTTTAAAAAGCAAGAGACACAAAAAAGTGATTTCAGCAAAAGCTGCCCAGAAGCCCCTTGTTATGCAAGATGACCATGTAATGCCAGGCCTGTGTTTTATATAATCTTTCCTCACTGATTATGCAATGTCTTTGCTGGTGTTGCCTCACAGTTGCTTGGCTGTGTGTATGCTTCACTGCTAAATGTTCTTTCTAACTCACTATGTTTCCTAACAGCTATCTGAGCTTTCCTTCCATAGCTACAGGCTACAGCTTCCTGTTCTCTCATCTGAAACTGAGCAATTCCCTTCCCTTATTAATTTTGTAACCTTGAAGCTATTGAAGCAGTCTGAGCAAATACCCACCTGCGGTTTTCTTTTTCATCTAAATTCCTGTGAATTGGAATTCTTTCCTGTCTTCATACACACACACACACACACACACACCACACACAGAGAAACTCAAATTCCTTTTTCTTTTAGTGTTGACTCTAGTTGTTGTTAATGAAGCATTTTCTATATTGAGCCCTTCCAATTAATTAATTAATTTTTTTTCTTCTTCTAAAGAAAGAGACATAACCCATTACCTGAAAAGCTGATCAGTAGAATTTAAAGAAACTTTCCCCTCTATAGTATTTGAAACCATTTAAATTTCTTGCCATAATAAGGTAGCTGAAGTATGGGAAATAAATCCATATGTAGTGGTACATTAGTGCTCAGTTTAAAATCAAATTTTAAGTATATAAAGCATATAGTTAAGTGTTATATTACCCTCAGAGGCTATTGTTCTGGCCTAGGTTTCTTCTAAAGGATGACCACTTGGCACTGACAGCAAAGTCAAATGATTACTGTTTCCTGGACGTGTTTATCTGAGGCACAGAAGTAGCAGATACTGGCTTTCAATAAAACTATGGTTTGTGAAATTCTGCTTATTTATTGGTAACTGTCTTATTACAAATAGCTCCTAGGAAGAGAAAGAAGCAAATATTTTGCTGCTGCTGCTGCTAAGTCACTTCAGTTGTGTCCGACTCTGTGTGACCCCATAGACGGCAGCCCGCCAGCCTCCCCCGTCCATGGAGTTTTCCAGGCAAGAACACTGGAGTGGGATGCCATTGCCTTCTCTGTATTTCCCCCTAGATTCCAATTATCGAATTTATCACATAGGATACTTTGGGACTCAGCATATATTCTCCATCTCTGCAAGCAACCAAGCTGAGCTGAGCTAAAATGCGGCAAGGATCAACGCTTATAGTCCCCTGTGCACCAGTCAAGCCCAGTGTCACTCACGTTGGTAACAGACCCTCCTATCTGAAATGGGATGTTTGTTGTGACAGTTCTTATTTGTTTTAGGAGAAAATGCTCCATATTAATAAAGAAGGAAAAATCAAGGAGTAATTTAAACATGACTAAGAAACTGAAGACACACCAGCAAACTAAAGTATATTGCATGTTACTACAGATATTCACATAGTGATTTGAAGTCAGATATAACTGACTTTGAATTCTGGCTTTATCACTGATTAGATTTTGTAACTGCTGAAGAAGTCATTTGAGGTCTCTAAATCCTGTTTTCTCACATTCAGAGTGGGAATAACAGTCACTTCAGAGAGTTACTGTGAAAATTATATGAGAGATGAGCTCCCATTTCTAGGACATGTGCTTGGAAAAGCTAGCTTCCTTCTTGAAGCTTCCCACTTCCTCCTCTGGGAAGTAAAAGTTCATAGCTCTCTTGTAAGAGTTAGCTACTGATGTACAACGAACCAATCCCAAAGCCAGTAGCTTAAAACAACTGTTTATCGAGTTCACAGTTCTTACAGTTGGAAATTTAGGTAACACCGAGCTGGGTGGTTTTTTCAGGCTTCATCTGGGCTCTCCTGCTTCTCATGCTCAATCAAAATAATTGATTTTTATGAGAATTTATGTATTTTAGCCCCATTCAGAATAGTGATATTCAAAATATTTAACAGCCACTTTGGCAGAATCTCAGGCCAATCAAATTCAATTGCAGGGCTGGATGCCCCCTGCAAGGAGACTGTTAATTCTTTAGTTCCTGAGTCATCAGTTGGCCAGAGGGGCCAAAGTGGGGAGCCTGGACTGTGAGGGAGAGGGCTGGCTGGGGGAGGGGTGCAGTAGCTACAGATGGGCCAATAGAAAAGTTTTTCATACAAACTGGCTGAATGTTAGCCCTGTCCCATCCATATTATAATCTTCTTCCTGTCCAAGTTGTCCCAACTCTCTTGATATCTCATCACTAACGTACTGTACCTTGCAAGTAGCACTGGTGCCCCCTACATCTTGACACCAAGGATACTGCTTACATCCTTGTGTCTCTCCATCTCACCTCTACAAATTCCAGTAAACCCACATCAATAACAAGCACAGGTTATACACATGCTTCTTTGAAACAGGGTGATGATTCTTCATTGGGGAAAAGAAGGCAATGGTTGGCTTAGGAAAAAACATATTAAACATTCCAATATTTTACCAGTCCGTTTGTCAGGTGGGACAGAAAAAGTCCAATTATTTTTCATCATAATAGATAATAAAACTAAAGTTGGTAGAGATTTGCCCAATTCTCAAAGTGGGAAGAGATCCACCCCATTTCAAAAGGCATCATGGATTTAAAACATTGAGAAACATAAAACTGAAGGTAATGTGGAGAAAGCCAGAATCTCTGCGGTGGAACGCAGGAGTCTGTATTTCAAACAATTAATTCTTACTGGCACTGAAGTTGAAAAATCATTGGCCCCAGATGGTCCACGGTACTGAGGGGCAGTTATGAAGAGTCGGATACAACTGAACGACTGAACTGAACTGAGTTGTGAAGGGGCATTAACTTCAGTAAAAAAAACAGGGACGTCAGCAGGTTTGAGCGATACACTTGAAACAGAAGTCTGTCCCATAAACTGGGCAGGGTCTTTCCTTGGACTCTTTTTGCAAAGCCCCTCCTGATAAGCCTGTTCTGATAGCACTGATGCTCCTAAGTGATTTGTTTTACCTCTTTGGGAATTGTATGCAGCTGACCAAGGTTCCTTGTGGCAGGCATCCAGAGGTAGTTGCTGCCCCAAATCTTGACAGGTAACCTATTAGGACTCTGTTGAAGTCCCTGCATGCCCTGGAATTCCCATTTGCTGAGGAGGGGAATCTGCCTGAATGTCTTGGGCTTCAGATTCCGTACAGCTTACTTGCCAAGTGCCATGACAAGTACATGCCACCCTCTCATTAGCCTATCTCATTTTTATTCAACTGGCGACAACAAACTTGACTTAAGAACTTGAATGTCTCCTGCAATTATTTTGTTTTCACACTCTCCGTATCTCATAAGGTGTAGGAAGAAGAGGCAAGGGTTTGTATTTTATAAATGCATGCTGTGCACAGAGAGAGAGCTGGGATGTTGAATTTATTTAGATTCAAGACAGGTGGAACGAAGGCTTCAGGTAAGTTCTTGGGTTTTAAAAAGGTTACTCATGGCTTCACCAGATACTCTTCAGTTTCATCAGCACTGTGTGCCTTTAAAGATTCTGCCTCAAGAAGAGGAGACCCTTGTTTGATGCCGTGGCTTTTGTTCTGTGCTTACTTCAGTGAGGAAAGGGTTCAGATACATTTTTTAGCCTCATCTGTCGGCAGTGTTTTCTATAAACTGACTTTCAGATAATTTCCCAAATAAGGAGTTACTTCTCTGAAGTTGGCCTGCAGAAATCCATTGTAATACTAAATATAAATGCTGTTAAATGGGGTAACATTTAGAAACTCTTGTTGGTCTGTCAGAATAGAAAATAAATGACATAATTGGAAATTATGCATTTCTTCAAAACACAGAGTATTCAGAAAGAGTCAGTAAAGGTAATGAAAACTAAGTAAGGGTAATGAAAGCGAAATAATTTTTAAAAATAATTTTTGTGACTTTCCATTCTAGTCGCTAATAAACACAGTATATCTTCAATTAAAATGTAAATGAAATTCACTGCATAAAATATATCCGGATGATATGTTATCACTGAATAATTTGCAAACTGCCACTGAGTAATGACCAAAAGAAAGTAGAATTATTGCCTAGTGACTCACACTATGATATTTTATCATCATTTCTCCCTAGTGCTAGGGGCCTGTGAGGCTGCACAAGTTGCTTAGCCTCCCAGAGTCTCTGCCTTCCCATCTCTAATATGAGGAAATTGAAACCCATGATGTACAAGATCTTTTCCTGATCTAAACTTCTGTGGCTTTTTAGGTCATTGACTTTATTATACCTTGTTTCCTTCTGCCCAGCCGACCAAGGTAATAAAAGGAGGACTGATTTGGACCCAGATATGATTTCAGATCTTGTCTCCTCACTTTCTAGGTGTGTGAACATGAACAAAATACCTTTTCCTTGATTGCTGATGTGCAACAAATGGAGATCACCTACCTGGTAGAATTATGAATGAGAGAGATTCTAAGTACAGAATCTCTCACTTATTACTCATCAGGTCCACCATAAATTGTACTCCTTTTCTTATCCTGCATCAGTTTGGAAATCTCAAATCCGCTTTTTCCATACCTCTGACCTCTGGCCCCTACAGAAAAAGTTAGAGTTCTGGAGACTGAACTAGAAGGATGATAAAATGTAGAACAGTGACAGATGAAACCTAAAAGATAGTTTTGTCTTTCTCCTAAGTTGTCTTGGTGAAAAGAGTAATGGCAGCTATTGAAATCAATTATCCAGTCTGATATTTCTTTTTCTTTTTATCTACGAGGTCATAATGGCTTTGTTTTTATAAATAAAATGTACCTGAATCATGAGAAAGTGACATGCTTCCTAAATACTAGACAACCTTTTCTTTTTTCAAATGTTTATTATTGAAGTATAGTTGATTTACAATGTTGTATGAATTTTTGCTGTATAGCAAAGTGATTCAGATATATATATATAGATATATACACACATATATATGTCCATACATATACATCTTTTCCACATTCTTTCCCACTATGGTTTATCACAGAATCCTGAATATAGTTCCCTGTGCTATATAGCAGGACGTTGTATATCTACTAGTTTGCATCTGCTAATCCCAGACTCCCAATCCATCCATTCCCATCCCTGCTTGGCAATTGTAAATCTGTTCTCTATATCTGTGAGACTGTGTCTGTTTCAAAGATAGGTTCGTTAGTGTCATATTTGAGATTCCAATTATAAGTGATGAAGGTGTTAGTCACTCAGTCATGCCTGACTCTCTGTGACCCCATGGACTATAGTCCCCCAGGCTCCTCTGTCCATGGGATTATGCAGGTAAGAATACTGGAGTCGGTAGCCATGCCCTTCTCCAGGGAATCTTCTTGACTCAGGGGTTGAACCTGAGTCTTCAGCATTGCAAGTAGATGCTGAGCTACCATGGAGGCCCCAATTATAAGTGATATTGTGCTATTTGTCTTTCATTTAGTATGTAATCTCTAGCTCCACCCATGTTGCTATAGACAATCTTTTCTCATTGCTCCTTTTCACCAATTTTTTGTTATTGCTGGCTGTTGTATATCCCAGTTTTTTCATTAAAAATAACATGATTATGTGTTCATTATAAAAGTACCAGAAAATATACACATATAGAAGAAATTAAGCATAAACACACTCTCCAGAGAGAACTACTTTATATAATTTGCCAGATAATTCTAACTACGTGTAATCTGTATATGAAAGTGAAAGTAGAAGTCATTCAGTTGTGTCCAACTCTTTTGATCCCGTGGACTATACAGTCCATGGAATTCTTCAGGCCACAATACTGGAGTGGGTAGCCTTTCCCTTCTCCAAAGGATCTTCCCAACCCAGGGATTGAACCCAGGTCTCCCATACTGCAGACGGATTCTTTACCAGCTGAGCCATCAGGGAAACCCAAGAATATTGGAATGGGTAGCCTATCCCTTCTCCAGCAGATCTTCCTGACCCAGGAATGGAAGCAGGGTCTCCTGCACTGCAGGCAGGTTCTTTACCAGCTGAGCCACAACACTTTAACAGAATTGGTTGGTGTTGTAAGATTCTAAGATGAGCAGCAGTATGTGTGCTCTGCAGGACTGGGATGTGCTTAGATTTGTTCACTACTATTGCCACAGCATCTGGAACATGCCAATCTCAGAGTTATACACAATAATCTTTTTAACTACTATATTCCTATATATGTTTTTTTGTACCAATAAATATGATTCTGTAGCATCATTTTCAATGATTATATAGTATCATATAGTATAGATATATTGCAACTTAATTGATCCTCTGTTATTGGACTTCAAAGATTTTGTTTGTTCATGTTTGTCTACAACAGTACTTTAAGCAAAATCCATGCAATTCAGTTCAGTTCAGTCGCTCAGTCGTGTCCGACTCTTCGCAACCCCATGAATCACAGCACGCCAGGCCTCCCTGTCCATCACCATCTTCCGGAGTTCACTCAGACTCAGGTCCATCAAGTCCGTGATGCCATCCAGCCATCTCATCCTCGGTCGTCCCCTTCTCCTCCTGCCCCCAATCCCTCCCAGCATCAGAGCCTTTTCCAATGAGTCATCTCTTCGCATGAGGTGGCCAAAGTACTGGAGCTTCAGTTTTAGCATCATCCTTCCAAAGAAATCCCAGGGCTGATCTCCTTCAGAATGGACTGGTTGGATCTCCTTGCAGTCCAGGGGACTCTCAAGAGTCTTCTTCAACACCATAGTTCAAAAGCATCAATTCTTTGGTGCTCAGCCTTCTTCACAGTCCAACTCTCACATCCATACATGACCACAGGAAAAACCATAGCCTTGACTAGACGGACCTTAGTCGGCAAAGTAATGTCTCTGCTTTTGAATATGCTGTCTAGGTTGGTCATAGCTTTTCTTCCAAGGAGTAAGCGTCTTTTAATTTCATGGCTGCAATCACCATCTGCAGTGATTTTGGAGCACCCAAAAATACAGTCTGACACTGTTTCCACTGTTTCCCCATCTATTTCCCATGAAGTGATGGGACCGGATGCCATGATCTTCGTTTTCTGAATGTTGAGCTTTAAGCCAACTTTTTCACTCTCCTCTTTCACTTTCATCAAGAGGCATTTTAGCTCCTCTTCACTTTCTGCCATAAGGGTGGTGTCATCTGCATATCTGAGGTTATTGATATTCCTCCCACCAATCTTGATTCCAGCTTGTGTTTCTTCCAGTCCAGCGTTTCTCATGATGTCCTCTGAATATAAGTTAAATAAGCAGGGTGACAATATACAGCCTTGATGTACTCCTTTTCCTATGCATTCCTCCTTCTTTATGACTTTGTTAGGATAAATATATCCTTTGTTAGGATATATTCATCGAGGTGGAAATCACCAAGATCAAGTAACCCACTTAGAATTTTAGAAACTTATTACATGTTTCTAGATTACTTTTCAAAAGATTATGCTGATTCACAATCCAGTCAACAGAGATTGACTGTTTCCCTGTCATCTCAAAGATTATTAGGCATTGTATGCTCAATCATAGCTGATTCTTTGTGGCCCCATGGACTGTAGTTCACCAGACTCCTCTGTCCATGGAATTTTCCAGACAAGAATGCTGGAGTGAGTTACCATTTCCTACTTCCAGGAATCTTCCCAACCCAAGGATCGTCTCTTGTGCTCCTGTATTGACAGGCATGTTATTTACCACGAGCACCACTATTAGGTGTTATGTTGAAAAAAATTTAAAATTAATTTAAAAAGTTGATCACTAAATACTAAATGTTTAAAATACTTATTTTTATATGCTACATAACCAGCCTAGGACATCTTTCCAAACACTTTTTATGAGACATAAGATCATATAACCCAGAAAGGATAAAATCTTGCTAAAACAGTGTCTAGAGAGTTCTGTTTTGTTTGTTTCACTGATTTGGTTAATTTTGGAGAAATGACAAGAAAGTCCCCATACATATTCCATTGATATTCACATCAATACTCTCACTTTGATGTCCTACTCTTCTACTTTAAAATCATTTTCAGTAAACCATATTTCACATTTGTGTAGTTTGACAGTGCCCATTTAAATCAATCCCAAACTGTTATGAAATCCAGAAACACTATAAAACTTTGTGAAATGTTTGTAAGCCTGTTTGATGTTTTCTTCTTAAAGAATCAAATGTGAAATGTCTGTGTGGGAGCTGTTTTACCAAGGTAAATATTATTTATATCTCTAGGTGTGAATGCTTTAAAATAACCAGAACACATTGCAGCTGAATGCGGCCTTACATAATTTTCACAGCTATTCCATTCTTTTCAATACGCTATCATGGTGCGGCTCTGATGGTGTGACCCCTGACCATGACTGCGACTCACATTTTTATTATCCATCCTCCCTTATGTGAACAACGTATATGAGAATATCCAGTTCTGCTTGTGTGCTCTGACTTTGACATTCAGGAAAACCATTAATACTACTTCTACTGTGTCTGTCTTGAGATTTCAGATTTCCACCCCACCCCACCCACTTGAAGATATTTCTAAGCTACATAGTGTTGGAAGTACAAAGTCAGTGGCATTGTATTGGGTTCTCCAAAATGAATTTTTCCATAGAATGTTACAGAAAAACCCATACAAACTTTTTGGCCAACCCAGTACTTTCTCTGGGCTTCCCAAGTTGCTCAGTGGTAAAGAATCCACCTCCAAGCAGAAGACACAGGTTTGATCCTTGGGTTGGAAGATCCCCTGGAGAAGGGAGTAGCAACCCACTCCCATATCTTTTTCTGGGAAATCCCATGGACAGAGGAGCCTGGCAGGCCACAGTCCATGGGGTCACAAAGAGTCAGACATGACTTAGTGACTGAACAACAGCACTGAAATACTGTCTGTATTGCACAGAGCTCCACTTGAAGTGATCAGTTTATGATTACCAAGAGCTCTAGACAAGACTTTGCTATTTAAGAAGCAGCTCAAAGAGAGCTAGTTGACAACATGGATAATCAAGAAAGAGGTTGGGTAATATTGTGAACATTTAGAGAAGGGAGGAGCAGGAGCATTTAAAAAGAAGAGTGAAACAGGAAGCTGAGAGGAAAAAACGGGAAAGTTGAACTTCATTGCCTCCTAGAAAATGATGATATAAAAGTTGGCAAAGAAGCTGGCCTCTCTCTGCAGGGGAAGAAGGTTATTATGGAAAAGAAAGTTGCCAAGAAATCAAGGGGAAAATTACAGTAAGAAAGCAGAAGAATGGCCAAGAATTTTGCTTTAACAATAGAGATAGATTTGAACTCTGAGACCCTGGCTAGCTTAAAGGGGATGGGCAAAAACTCTGAAAACAGCTCTTTGATAAAGAATCATTTGAGACATGAGCCTCCTAAGGATAAAGATTGAGGAAAAATAGTTACTAGTTGTCAGACTGTTCAGATTTAGCACATTCATGTTTTTTGTTTTTTTTTTTTTTAAAGTCAGTGCTGTCTGCCTTGTTTTGACATTGAAGTTATTTCTGAGTGGTCTGAAAAATTCTGTTTTTCAAAAACAAAATTTTAAGTCTTCAAGTTTTATAGAAATGTAAAGAGGTAGGTGTTGGCTAATGTTCCAAAAACTCACATATGAAATGATATCTCAATGTTTTTATTTGTTTGGAATTTATCAGTATTACTTATCTAAAGCAACCTAGTATAATAAAAAGAAACTGAGCTTCAGAGATTGAGTTCCCAGCACCGGGATTAATGCTGTGTGACTGTGGGGATCTTTTCTGAACTTCATCTTCAATGTCTGTTAATGGAGAACCCGACCTTCTCAGTTTTGAGAATTAAACAAAACAGTATACATTGAATGCCTGACTCAAAGTAGACAGAGAATTAATAAAGATTTCTTTGCTACCACTTTCCCATGCAGCGTGGAGAGGTTTATTGCAGAGATTTATAAAAGTAAACTGTAAAATGGTGTAACTAGTTAAAAAACCAAGGACCACCTTTAAGAGAGGGGATTGATGATATTCACGAATGTGAGGTGAAATCAGTGTTGGAGGTCAGCCCTGAATTTGTCTCAATTTCTTGCTGTCTTAATCAGGCCTGATCTGTCTGTTTAAGTGACAGCAGAAGGACCCATCTTTATGCCCTCTGCATTGCTTGTTTCTGCTTCTTTGGTGCTAACCCATTCTTGTGAGCTTCCCACCTCAGCCCCAGAATGGCTACTTTAGTCCACATTCAGGTTTCTTTACGATTAAGATGTCAGATCTGCATTAGCTAACAGTCTGTTGTGAATGGTTGTGAACTTGAGCTTGATTCTCATATATGCTATCTCATTTAGCAAAAAAGTGTACAGCTTTCCTACTCTCAAAAATCCTGAGCTTCGGCCTAAGTTAATCAGCTTAGGGCACTTGCCCACCCTTATCTCCATAAATGTGTTGTGGTTGGATCTGGGTTAGGCCATTTAGTTTAGGTGTGAGCCATTGATTCTTTAATTTGGAGGTCAAGCCAGTTACCCTCAAAGCACAGGGTTGTGTTGGAGAGGAATGGAACCAGTACAAGAATGGGAGTGCTTTTACCAAGGATTGAAGAAATATTGGAGAAGGCAATGGCACCCCACTCCAGTACTCTTGCCTGGAAAATCCCATGGATAGAGGAGCCTGGTAAGATGTAGTCCATGGCGTCGCTAAGAGTTGAACACCACTAAGTGACGACTTCCCTTTCACTTTTCACTTTCATGCATTGGAGAAGGAAATGGCAACCCACTCCAATGTTCTTGCTGGAGAATCCCAGGAATGAGGGAGCCTGGTGGACTTCTGTCTATGAGGTCACACAGAGTTAGACACGACTGAAGTGACTTAGCAGAAGCAAAGGACAGATGGGAAACTTTGGGTTTTAAGTATGTATGTATGTATGTATGAAAAAAATAATAAATATATGCATTTGAAAAAAGAAAACTTGAAGTTCATCTTATACTTCTAGAGATGAAATTGGGAAAAGAGATTATTGAATTGAATTTTGTCTAAAGATAACTAACAGAGACCATGTATTCAGTAATAATTCTGCTGCAGTAGGTAAGAAACACCAGTCAAATATTAACTTTACATATATATTATTAGTTTGTTTGTTTTCTCATGTTTTAAAAATGATTTAGAGAATCTAGAATAGATTTCTAGTATATGCATTACTCTTTCAAAGAAAGCCATTTTAAATGCTTGAGCGGTATTCAGTTGCAGTCTGTTTGTGATTCAGTTCTCTGTGGGACAGCATCTAAGATACAAAGTAAAGCAAGATTTCTAGATACTTAAGATGTCAGATCTGAAGTGTCTGACATTCTATTGTAAACAGTTGAGAACCTGATTCTCATTTCAGCACTGGTGTCAAAAGTCATGTCACCTGAAAATGCTCCCAATATTATCCCAATAAATACTTTGAATTTTCTTCAGCAACTGAGTCTTAACCATATGTCATATGAGTGATATTTAATTTGGGAGAAAAAAAGGCATTCATTCACTGAAGGACCTTAGATGGCTTCTGGGACATCTGGTTTCAAGTATCATGGCACTCTGTACCCTCAAATAGCTGTATTAATTGGCCTACAGAATGTGTTATTTAAGAATAGCTCTTTAAATGTTGAGAAGTTGCTACTAAATATAGTGATTTTAGTTTTGGTGTAATTAATGGTGAACTAATCTTCTAAAAGTAATCAACTAAATCCAGCTACTTCTGCCAGACAGAAGCCACGAGTTAAGAAACTAATTTGACTGTTGCTATAATAAAGGCCATGTTCTCGTTTTCTGATGTTGACCTTTAAGCCAACTTTTCCACTCTCTTTCAGTTTCATCAAGAGGCTTTTTAGTTCTTCTTCACTTTCTGCCATAAGGATGGTGTCATCTGCATATTTAAGGTTACTGATATTTCTCCCTGCAAGCTTGATTCCAGCTTGTTCTTCTTCCAGCCCAGCGTTTCTCATGCTATACTCTGCTTATAAGTTAAATAAGCAGGGTGACAATATTACAGCCTTGACACACTCCTTTTCCTATTTGGAACTAGTCTGTTGATCCATGTCCAGTTCTAACTGTTGCTTCCTGAGGTGCATACAGGTTTCTCAAGAGGGAGGTCAGGTGGTCTGGTATTCCCATCTCTTTCAGAATTTTCCACAGTTTATTGTGATCTACACAGTCAAAAGCTTTGGCATAGTCAATAAAGCAGAAATAGATGTTTTTCTGGAACTCTCTTGCTTTTTCAAAGATCCAGCAGATGTTGGCAATGTGATCTCTGGTTCTTCTGTCTTTTTTAAAACCAGCTTGAACATCTGGTTAGATGGGGAAACAGTGGAAACAGTGTCAGACTTTATTTTTCTGGGCTCCAAAATCACTGCAGATGGTGATTGCAGCCATGAAATTAAGATGCTTACTCCTTGGAAGCAAAGTTATGACCAACCTAGATAGCTTATTGAAAAGCAGAGACATTACTTTGCCAACTAAGGTCCATCTAGTCAAGGCTATGGTTTTTCCTGTGGTCATGTATAGATGTGAGAGTTGGACTGTGAAGAAGGCTGAGCGCCGAAGAATTGATGCTTTTGAACTGTGGTGTTGGAGAAGACTCTTGAGAGTCCCTTGGACTGCAAGGAGATCCAACCAGTCTGTCCTAAAGGAAGTCAGTCCTGGGTGTTTATTGGAAGGACTGATGTTGAAGCTGAAACTCCAATATTTTGCCCACCTCGTTCGAAGAGTGGACTCATATGCATACAGGTTTCTCAAGAGGGAGGTCAGGTGGTCTGGTATTCCCATCTCTTTCAGAATTTTCCACAGTTTATTGTGATCTACACAGTCAAAAGCTTTGGCATAGTCAATAAAGCAGAAATAGATGTTTTTCTGGAACTCTCTTGCTTTTTCAAAGATCCAGCAGATGTTGGCAATGTGATCTCTGGTTCTTCTGTCTTTTTTAAAACCAGCTTGAACATCTGGTTAGATGGGGAAACAGTGGAAACAGTGTCAGACTTTATTTTTCTGGGCTCCAAAATCACTGCAGATGGTGATTGCAGCCATGAAATTAAGATGCTTACTCTTGGAAGCAAAGTTATGACCAACCTAGATAGCTTATTGAAAAGCAGAGACATTACTTTGCCAACTAAGGTCCATCTAGTCAAGGCTATGGTTTTTCCTGTGGTCATGTATAGATGTGAGAGTTGGACTGTGAAGAAGGCTGAGCGCCGAAGAATTGATGCTTTTGAACTGTGGTGTTGGAGAAGACTCTTGAGAGTCCCTTGGACTGCAAGGAGATCCAACCAGTCTGTCCTAAAGGAAGTCAGTCCTGGGTGTTTATTGGAAGGACTGATGTTGAAGCTGAAACTCCAATATTTTGCCCACCTCGTTCGAAGAGTGGACTCATTGAAAAAGACTCTGATGCTGGGAGGGATTGGGGGCAGGAGGAGAAGGGGATGACAGAGGGTGAGATGGCTGAATGGCATCACGGACTCAATGCACATGAGTCTGTAAACTTCAGGAGTTGGTGATGGACAGGGAGGCCTGGATTGCTGCGATTCATGGAGTTGCAAAGAGTTGGACACGACTGAGCGACTGAACTGAACTGAACTGATAATAAAGGCCAAATGAGTTTGTTTTTGTCCTATATAACAGTCTGAGGGTAAGGAATCCTGGGCAGGTTTCTTAGTGTCAAGAGTAGAGACTCCTAGTTCCTCTGGCATCTTAATATTCATCTTCCATCTCTTGATCTAAAAAGACTCCTCCAGTGTCCACTGCAGCATCTGCATTTCAGCCAGTGAAGAGGTGAAATGGAGAGATGGGACAGACTTTTCCTTGTAGGAGCATGACCCAAAAGTTGTCTCATTGCTGCTTTTCTTCATTTATCCCTGGCCAGAAACTAGTCACGTGGCCACCCCTTGACCCAAGGAAGGCTGGAAGACAAAGTCTTTTGTTGAACAGCCTTGTGCCTGGTTAAACCAAGTTTCTCTATAGGAGGTGACTACAGATATTAGGGAGAAAACTAGCAGACTCTAGCACAGCATCTCTGAAGAAAGGAGACTGCATGACTTGCCTGTCCACCCAAGCTAAGTTACATCTGGCCATTCTAACGGTTAGTACACCAACTTGTCCAAATAAAAACTATTATAGACAGAATATAAGATTTTATTTTTGCACACAAAAATAACGTACTACCTCAGTTACCATGGGTTACAGAATCCAGCCTTTAAAATAATTATAACATGTACTGTTTGTTTCTGATTCTTTATAATGTATATTTTTGGAGGCTTGGAAAGTGCAGACAAATATAAAGAAGGTAACAACCATAATTCCATTAGCCAGTGATAACCATTGTGAAGATTTTGGCACATTTACTTTATGGTTTTCTCCATGAGACTTTCTCATCATGGAGATAATTGGACAGAGTTTTGCATTTTTTTAAACTGGTAATATACATTATTATCATGTCTTTGAAATAGTGTACTAAATATTTTTTATGTATGCATTAATTTAACCTGTAGAAATACCAGAATTTATTCAACATATTACCAGTGTCAAATGCTTAGAAGTTCAGGTTTTTGTTGCTATTAAGAATGTTGCTATGAACATCTTCATGCATTAATGTTGCCTGTATTTTGAATTATTAGATTAGGGTCTTAAAATTGAATCACAAGGTAAGAACATTTTAGAGACTCTAAATTTGTAATGCTAAATCACTTTCCACAAAAGGTCATGAATATTTATCCCGTTAGTTCTATTGATCTCTTTCATATCACTCTCACTAGCATTATTATAATTAAATAAATTTGTCTCACTTGATTCCATGGAAAAGGGCATTCTCAAATCCTCAGTGCCTGATGAGCTTCAGTGTAGCTTCATGTACCAGTAAGGTTTTCATGTCCATGTTAAATTCTATTATAGTGATCTTCATTCTTTGTTTTAATGCAAATATAAACTCTCATGTTCCCAGCTGTTAGTCACTAAAGCAGGTGCAAAGTGAACATGTGCTAGCTCACTTAATGACACCTAACTAATCATACCAACCAACTTGATTCAGCCAAGAATCCTGAAGACTGGATTTTAAAAAAAAGAGAGAGAGAAAGAGAGAGCAGGTATTGAATTGCTACTTACATGGCACCTCATTTATGTACCAAAGCTCATGCAGTTTTCTCAGAGCAGAGACTTAACATTCTCATTTCAAAGTGCATTAACTCTGAAGTTAGACAAAATCCTGACATATTTGATTATATGATTTCTCAGTTAATGGCAGATTAAAAACAGAAAATTAGAAGAGAGCGACAGACATATTAACAACAAATAATAGGTTTGTAGGTAAGTAGGTTGGTAAGAGGTTGACAGAGAAAGATTTTGTGTTGTTTATAACACACAACAACCTGAAATTCTATTTTCTCAAAAATGTAGCACCCCACTCCAGTACTCCTGCCTGGAAAATCTCATGGATGGAGGAGCCTGGTGGGCTGCAGTCCATGGGGTCGCTAGGAGTTGGACCTGACTGAGCAACTTCACTTGCACTTTTCTCTTTCCTGCATTGGAGAAGGAAATGGCAGCCCACTCCAGTGTTCTTGCCTAGAGAATCCCAGGGACGAGGGAGCCTGGTGGGCTGCCGTCTATGGGGTCGCACAGAGTCGGACACGACTGAAGTGACTTAGCAGTAGCAGTAACAGTGTTTAATTCAACTATAGCTCATCTATTGAAAGTATATATAGGAAGACCTTATAAATTACTTTTATAAGAAAATTAATATCACAGAAAATTACCATTTATAATAATTAAAAGCTGGATATAACTTTGAACGTAGAATTTGACCACAGTCATGATTTTAAAAATTGAAGAGACATCTTGGAAGTAAAGCACTAAAATATTAGCTATGATTTTCTTGGGGTGGTAAAACAAGTTTTCCTACTTTTTCTGTATCTTCTAAATTTTCTAAGATGTATATATATTACTCTAATAAAGAGAGTAAAGGTTATGTTATTTTGAAATAATATTCTGGAAAATTTAGAAATAGAAATTATTACTTTGTAATTATTGGTAATGTATGGAATTGTAAATCGTTTGTACTTACAGTGGTAGCCAAGTTAGCAAGAAGAGATCCAAAGACTCTACTGCAGAAGACCTGAAAAGTATATCTGTTTTGAAAAGATTTGTATTCAGGGTAAAAATAAACATGCAGTATTTGTAACATTTAAAATGGAAACTCGATGAGATGCAAAACACATAATTAGCAGTGATGTAAAAAACATCATTATTTAGGCAATAGTCTATTGGGGAATATCTCTTATATTCTATTTAAATTATTTGTTCTTTGAAGTAATAATCATAATGATTATTCTAACATTCTAACATTAGAAAGGAAATTCTTAAATTAGATAAGTCAAGCATCATTATATATTTAGACAGAGTACTTGTGCTATGTAAGTAATATTACAGACATTTGACAAATTAAAACTGTTTCAGACATAATTAGAACAGCAACAATTTAAACCAAAATGTATTTAAATTTTTTCATACATAGTCATCTTGCATGTAGGAGCTATATGTTTATTTAAATTGTTTTTGTAGCATTCTTCAGTGTAAATTATTTTTCTTTGTATTTTGGGAAAGTAAGTTTTAACTACTTTTACTTGGAAGAATTCACAGTATTTTCTTGAAAATTACTAAATGTACAAAATATTTCCTTTAATATTGTAATTCATCATCCGCAGATTCTCTAAACTAGTCACATGAACAGCTAAATTACATGATTTCCTTTATTAAGTTAGAAGTTACACTGAACATATTCTTCAAGTGACAGTTTTTAAGTTACTGTCTCACAGATCCAAATCCACTCCCTGGCTTAGCTCTGTTACAGCTATGGCTGGATTGCTGTGAACCAGCTTTATGCTCTGCCCATGGAAGTGAAAGTGAAAGTGAAAGTCACTCATCCTGTCCAACTCTTTGCTACCTCATGAACTATAAAGTCCATGGAATTCTCCAGGCCAGAATACTGGAGTGGGTAGCCCTTCCCTTCTCCAGAGGATCTTCCCAACCCAGGGATCGAACCCAGGCCTCTCATACTGCAGACGGATTCTTTACCAGCTCAGCCAACAGGGAAACCCAAGAATCCTGGAGTGGGTAGCCTATCCATTCTCTGGCAAATCTTCCCAACCAGGAATCTAACAGGTGTCATTGCATTTCAGGCAGAATTTTTACCAGCTGAGATACTAGGGAGCTCTGCCTATCAGTTCAGTTCAGTTCAGTTGCTCAGTTTCATCCAACTCTTTGCGACCCCATGAATCGCAGCACGCCAGGACTCCCTGTCTATCACCAACTCCTGGAGTTCACTCAGACTCGCGTCCATCAAATCAGTGATGCCACCAGCCATCTCATCCTCGGTCGTCCCCTTCTCCTCCTACCCCCAATCCCTCCCAACACCAAAGTCTTTTCCAATGAGTCAACTCTTCACATGAGGGGGCCAAAGTACTGGAGTTTCAGCTTTAGCATCATTCCTTCCAAAGAAATCCCAGGGTTGATGATCTCCTTCAGAATGGACTGGTTGGATCTCCTTCCAGTCCAAGGGACTCTCAAGAGTCTTCTCCAACACCACAGTTCAAAAGCATCAATTCTTCGGCGCTCAGCCTTCTTCACAGTCCAACTCTCACATCCATACATGACTACTGAAAAAACCATAGCCTTGACTAGACGGACCTTAGTCAGCAAAGTAACGTTTCTGCTTTTCCATGTGCTATCTAGGTTGGTCATAACTTTTCTTCCAAAGAGTAAGCGTCTTTTAATTTCATGGCTGCAGTCACCATCTGCAGTGATTTTGGAGCCCCAAAAAATAAAGTCTGACACTGTTTCCACTGTTTCCCCATCTATTTCCCATGAAGTGATGGGACCAGATGCCATGATCTTCCTTTTCTGAATGTTGAGCTTTAAGCCAACTTTTTCACTCTCCTCTTTCACTTTCATCAAGAGGCTCTTTAGTTCTTCTTTGCTTTCTGCCATAAGGGTGGTGTCATCTGCATATCTGAGGTTATTGATATTTCTCCCGGCAATCTTGATTCCAGCTTGTGTTTCTTCCAGCCCAGCGTTTCGCATGATGTACTCTGCATATAAATTAAATAAGCAGGGTGACAATATACAGCCTTGAAGTACTCCTTTTCCTATTTGGAACCAGTCTGTTGTTCCAATTTTAGTTCCTCTTCACTTTCTGCCATAAGGGTGGTGTCATCTGCATATGTGAGCATAGAGCACTGCAAAAGTTTAAGGTACATAGCATAATGATTCAACTTACATATATTTTGGAATTATTGCCACAATAAGTTAAGTGAATTGCTATTATCTCATATAGATACAAAATTAAAGAAATAGGAAAAGATCTTTTTCCTTGTGATGGAGGTTGTTAGAAATTATTCTCTTAACAACTTTCATGTGTAACATACAGCAATATTAGTTATATTTACCATGTCGTATATCACATCCTTAGTACTTATCCTGTAACTAGATGTTTCATTGTCTTTATCTTATTGGTGAGGAATCAGACCCAGTGATGTTAAATAACTGCCCAAGATTTTATGGATATTAAGGGACAGGTCAAGTCAGGTTTGACCCAGGAAATCCTATTCTAGGCCAGTGCTCTTACCCATTACTGGACATTACCTCTGAGAAGAATTTACACGACACAGACGCAGATTGTGCAAATCAGTGGAAGTGATGCACACTTGAAGAAAAATTTGTTAACTGACACAATATTGTTAAGCAACTATACTCCAGTAAAATTAAAAAAATAAAATAAACAAAAAATTGTTTCCCAAAGGCAGTTTGTAAGTGTGTTGTTTAGAATGCCAAACTTTTCTTTTTTTTTTTTTTTACAGAAACTATGATATCTGGTGGTTAGTTTTTTGAGTCTACTCTCAAAAAGCCTAACTACTTCCTAACAGACCCAGGAAAGTTTGTGGTTAAGAACATAAGCCTTGGCATCAGACAACAGGGGGGAATTCCAACCTTTGCCACTGGTTGCATGGCCTTGAACACACTCCTTTTTCTAAACCCAGGACCTCATTCACAGGGTTAATGATACCTAATAAAAGAGTAAAAGGATCAAATAAAATGCGAGTGTCAAGTGCTTAGTAATGTGCTTGACACAGAGAAAGAGACAAGTTTTAAAGCAATTAGCCTGGGTTCTGTGAAGAAGGAAATGGTAGCCCACTCCAGTATTCTTGCCTGGAAAACCCCATGGATCTCGGAGCCTGGTGGGCTACTGTCCATGGGGTCGCAAAGAGTCAGACACGACTGAGCGACTTCACTCACTCACTCAGCATGGGTTCTGAGAACAGGGGACCAACTTCGTTATTTTATTTCTTTATTAAAATTAAGGACATCTTTCATTGCTTTTATATTATAATAGCATTATATATTCATTGCATAAAAATTAGTAGATTTTATTGGTAATAATTACATTTAAATTGCCATTTAACCTGACAATCAAAGACAATCACCATTGATATTTAAAGAATTATTCTTTCAGTTTTGGTATTTTTTCCTTTTCACAAAACATGGAATCATTTTGCCTCATAATATTTAATAATCTGCTTTAAACTTAAAAATATGAGAATTCCCCTCATTCCGTTAGTCTATAACATTTTTTTCCTGATAGTATAGAATTCTTTGTTATGGATGTACCATAACTTCACTTAACCATTCATTATCTCTGGACATTTAAATGTTTACAACCTTTTTCTCTATTATGAACAATGCTGAAATAAACAGCCTTGTAGGTAAAAAAATGTGTATTTGTTTTAAATTATTTTTAGCTTAAATCATTAGAAATAGAATCAGGTAACCAAATGGTATTCACATTTTAAATACTTTTGGTATTTCCTGACAAATTACCTTACATAATTGTTGTATCAATTTATATCCTTTCCAGCAATGTGTGAGAATATTCATTTCTTTGAAGCATCACCAACACTAGATAGTATGATAATTGCCAACCTGATAGGTGAAATAGTATCTATCATTTTAATTTTAGTTTCTTTGGTTATTAATGATGTAAGATTTTTTCATAGTCTTTTTGGCTATTAGTTTTTATGACTTGATACGCTATTTTTCTCTTGAGATAGATGTCCTTTCATTATTGAGTTAAAAGTGCTAATTATAAATCAAGGTACAATGTTTGTCTCATATATTACAGTGTACATAAACAGTTATTTACATTTTTCATTTTCTCTTCAATCTTATTTATGTACCTTTTGATATGTATGTGTAGAGGTTTTTACTTTTTCAAGCTTATCACTCTGATTTTTTTCATGAAATTTGATGTCTTTAAAATGAAATTAAAATTTCATTTAAATTTTTCAGTTAAAATTGTATTCAATCGAGAATTTATTTTAGTATAGTTTATTATATAAAAATGGTTTTAATTCATTCAACAAACATTAACTATTAATACATGCCTACAATGTACCGGGTATGATTTTGCTTGGGCAACAATTGTTGTATAAGACAGGCAGAATTCCTGCCCACAGGAGGAGCTCCTCCTTCAAGTGGCTCATTAGTTGATGTTCGTACATTACTTCCCTCTCACTGACTTAAATTCCTCCTTCATTACACACCAAATACATATGTGTAGTCAGGTCTGCTTATAGACTTTCTATTTGATACCATTTATTTATTTCTTTGTTTCTGTGCCAGTATCTCACTGTTTTAATGATCACAATCTCAAAACAATGCATTTTAATAAATAGCAAGGCAAGAACTAAATTTCATTCCTCTTGCTTTGTTCTTTAATTTTTTTCTTGACTTGTCTCTTCTATTTATTTTTTAAATTTTTTCTTGTGTCACAACATAGATAACACAAAATCTTCCATTTTAACAATTTTGAAGTGTTTGATTTAGTGACATTAATTATATTCACTGTATTGTGACATCACCACCACTATCTTTTTCTAAAACTTTTTATCACCTCAAACAGAAATTTTGTGTCCATTAAGCAATGACTTCCTATAATCCCCTTTCCTCAGACTCTCAGTTCAGTTCAGTTGCTTAGTTGTGTCTGACTCTTTGCGACCCCGTGGACCATAGTATGCTAGGCCTCCCTGTCCATCACCAGCTCCTGAAGTTTACCCAAACTCGTGTCCATCGAGTCGGTGATGCCATCCAGCCATCTCATCCTCTGTTGTCCCCTTCTCCTCCTGCCTTCAATCTTTCCCAGCAAATGTTCCCTTGGTATCTCTAATTTTCTTGAGATCTCTAGTCTTTCCCATTCTGTTCTTTTCCTCTATTTCTTTGCATTGATCATTAAAGAAGGCTTTCTTATCTCTTCTTGCTATTCTCTGGAGCTCTGCATTCAAATGGGTATATCTTTCCTTTTCTCCTTTGCTTTTCACTTCTCTTCTTTTCACAGCTATTTGTAAGGCTTCCCCAGACAGCCATTTTGCTTTTTTGCATTTCTTTTCCATGAGGATGGTCTTGATCCCTGTCTCCTGTACAGTGTCACAAACCTCATTCCATAGTTCATCAGGCACTCTATCTGTCAGATCTAGGCCCTTAAATCTATTTCTCACTTCCACTGTATAGTCATAAGGAATTTGATTTAGGTCATACCTGAATGGTCTAGTGGTTTTCCCTGTTTTGTTCAATTTCAGTCTGAATTTGGTAATAAGGAGTTCATGGTCTGTGCCACAGTCAGCTCCTGGTCTTGTTTTTGCTGACTGTATAGAGCTTCTCTGTCTGTTGCTGCAGAGAATATAATCAATCTGATTTCGGTGTTGACCATCGGTGATGTCCATGTGTAGAGTCTTCTCTTGTGTTGTTGGAAGAGGATGTTTGCTATGACCAGTGTGTTTTCTTGGCAGAACTCTATATAGTTTTTGCCCTGGTTCATTCCTTATTCCAAGGCCAAATTTGCCTGTTACTCCAGGTGTTTCTTGACTTCCTACATTTGCATTCCAGTCCCCTATAATGAAAACGACATCTTTTTGGGTGTTAGTTCTAAAAGGTCTTGTAGGTCTTCATAGAAGCATTCAACTTCAGATTCTTCAGCATTAGTGGTTGGGTCATAGACTTGGATAACTGTGATATTGAATAGTTTGCCTTAGAAATGAACAGAGATCATTCTGTCGTTTTTGAGATTGCATCCAAGTACTGCATTTCGGACTCTTTTGTTGACCGTGATGGCTACTCCATTTCTTCTGAGGGATTCCTGCCCGCAGTAGTAGATATAATGGTCATCTGAGTTAAATTCACCCATTCCAGTCCATTTTAGCTCTGCCTATAGTGGGCACAAAAGGGAGACACATTATAAAGGCTGGAGTCATAAGAGATGCCAGTTCAATCAGTGGATAGGCAGATCCCCTGGAGGAAGGCATGGCAATCCACTCCAGTATCTTGCCTCGAGAATCCCATAGACAGTGGAGCCTTTCAGGCTGCAGTACATAGAGACACAGAGTCAGACATGACTTAAGTGACTTAACGCACACACATGAATAGCTGCCCAGTTCAGTTCAGTCACTCTGTCCTGTCTGACTTTTTGCAATGCCATGGACATGCCTGCAACACGCCAGGCATCCCTGTCTATCAGCAACTCCTAGAGCTTACCCAAACTCATGTCCATCAAGTCAGTGATGCCATCCAGCCATCTTGTCCTCTGTCGTCACCTTCTCCTCCTATCCTCAATCTTTCCCAGCATCAGGGTCTTTTCAAATGTGTCAGTTCTTCACATCAGGTGGCCAAAGTATTGGAGTTTCAGCTTCAGCATCAGTCCTTCCAAAGAATATTAAGGACTGATTTCCTTTAGGATGACTGGGACTGTCCAAGGGACTCTCAAGAGTCTTCTCCACACCACCCTTCAAAAGCATCAATTCTTCAGCACTCAGCTTTCTTCACAGTCCAACTCTCACATCCATACATGACTACTGGACAGACAGTAGCTTTGACTAGATGGACCTTTGTTGGTAAAGTAATGTCTCTGCTTTTTAATATGCTGTCTAGGTTTGTCATAGCTTTTCTTCCAAGGAGCAAGCGTCCTTTAATTCCATGGCTGCAGTCACCATCTGCAGTGATTTTGGAGCCCCAAAAAGAAACTCTGTCACTGCTTTCATTGTTTCTCCATCTATTTGCCATGAAGTGATGGGAACAGATGCCATGATGTTAGCTTTCTGAATGTTGAGTTTTAAGCCAACTTTTTACTCTCCTCTTTCACTTTCATCAAGAGACTCTTTAGTTCTTCATTTTCTACCATAAGTGTGGTATCATTTGCATATCTGAGATTATTGATATTTCTCCTGGAAATCTTGATTCACCTTTTGCTTCATCCAGCCCAGTATTTCTTATGATTTACTCTGCTTATAAGTTAAATAAACAGAGTGAAAATACACAGCCTTGACGTACTCCTTTCGCAATTTGTAATCAATCTGTTGTTCCATGTCCAGTTCTGACTTTTGCTTCCATATTTCTCAGGAGGCAGGTCAGATGGTCTGGTATTCCTATCTCATGAAGAATTTTCCACAGTTTGTTGTGATCTTCACAGTCATTTAGTGTAGTCAATAAAGCCAGGCTTCATTCTAATATCATTCTAATATCTAAGTTCCTTTGTTTTGATAAATGCAACCACTTCCTTTTGTTCCAGTAGCAGTTCTTCCATTACTTTCTGCAATTGCTATCTTTGTGGTAATCACTCATCTCAAATGCTAGTAAAGTAATTCTCAAAATTCTCCAAGCCAGGCTTCAACAATACATGAATCATGAACTTCCAGATGTTCAAGATGGTTTTAGAAAAGGCAGAGGAACCAGAGATCAAATTGCCAGCATCCGCTGGATCACGAAAAAGCAGGAGATTTCGAGAAAAACATCTATTTCTGCTTTATTGACTATGCCAAAGCCTTTGACTGTGTGGATCACAAGAAACTGTGGACAATTATGAAAGAGACCACCTGACCTGCCTCTTGAGAAACATGTATGCAGGTCAGAAGCAACAGTTAAAACTGGACATGGAACAACAGACTGGTTCCAAATAGGAAAAGGAGTACGTCAAGGCTGTATATTGTCACCCTGCTTATTTAACTTCTATGCAGAGTACATCATGAGAAACGCTGGACTGGAAGAAGCACAAGCTGGAATTAAGATTGCCGGGAGAAATATCAATAAGCTCAGATATGCAGATGACACCACCCTTATGGCAGAAAGTGAAAAGGAGCTAAAAAGCCTCTTGTTGAAAGTGAAAGAGGAGAGTGAAAAAGTTGGCTTAAAGCTCAACATTCAGAAAAAGAAGATCATGGCATCTGGTCCCATCACTTCATGGGAAATAGATGGGGAAACAGTGGAAACAGTGTTAGACTTTATTTTTGGGGGCTCCAAAATCACTGCAGATGGTGACTGCAGCCATGAAATTAAAAGACGCTTACTCCTTGGAAGAAAAGTTATGACCAACCTAGATAGCATATTCAAAAGCAGAAACGTTACTTTGCCGACTAAGGTCCGTCTAGTCAAGGCTATCGTATTTCCAGTGGTCATGTATGGATGTGAGAGTTGGACTGTGAAGAAGGCTGAGCACCGAAGAATTGATGTTTTCCAACTATGGTGTTGGAGAAGACTCTTGAGAGTCCCTTGGACTGCTAGGAGAACCAACCAGTCTATCCTAAAGGAAATCAGTCCTGGGTGTTCATTGGAAGGACTGATGTTGAAGCTGAAACTCCAATACTTTGCCCACCTAGTTCGAAGAGTTGACTCATTGGAAAAGACCCTGATGCTGGGAGGGATTGGGGGCAAGAGGAGAAGGGGACAACAGAGGATGAGATGGCTGGATGGCATCACCGACTCGATGGATATGAGTTTGGGTAAACTCCGGAGTTGGTGATGGACAGGGAGGCCTGGCGTGCTGCGATTCATGGTGTCGCAAAGAGTCAGACACGGCTGAGCGACTGAACTGAACTGAACTTTAAATTGTTCCTTATATTCTGTTCTGTCTCCTGGCTGTACTAACTGAAACAGCATAATTTCCTAACACAGAAATACAAGACTTGATAATTTTCTTCCTAGTTAAGTTAGTGTTGGATACATTATGGTTATTCTGATAGAAGTTATCAGAACCTTGTCTACTTCGCAAAGAAATGAGTTCATATATAGGATATATATAGTTCCGTATGGTTCAGCAATACAAATCAGTCAGTTCTCATGTTCCAGCATAGCTTCTTTGTGAGCATTTTAAGGAATTAAAAATTTACTATATATACTCAATGAATGTATGTATATAATTGTATATATGTGTGTGTGTCTTTATGTACATTGTAAAAATGTGACAGGAAGAAAAATTTTACATATTTAATGTGGTTGTAAAATAGGTCAGTTGTTAATTTGTAACATAGGTTAGTTCCATTGTCCAGCTTGCATCTGAGGTCTGGACTCTTGAGTACTCAGTTCATTAGTTAGCAAAATACTTAACTCATCTATCTACTTATTCATTAGTTCAAAAGTATTTACATGGTGTTTGCATTGTTCTTGTCAACAAGATTGTCCTTGACTTCCTGTTGACTCTCTTCCCTGTTTCTGCCATCATCTGAACTCAGCTACTCTTAATACTATAATTGGCACCTTTGACCTTAGTTACTACGTAGATAATCTTTTCAATATTTCTCTTGAATAGAAATATCCTGCTGAGATAAATGCTCCTTCTCTTTTTATTGACTTGGACTGACCCCTCCTAGCTCTTGAAATTCTTGACGCCCTACTCCTTTGCCTGCCTCTAGCCATGGCTTTTTTGATTCCAGGATTTTTGAGCTGACTGGTTCCTGGCTTGCTGCTTGGCTTTTGCTGTAATTCCCTATTGGTGGCTATGGTTGGTTACACAGTGACCACTTCGAACTTATCCGTTCTGTCTGACATCTTGTAATGGCTGTTCCTTGACCCTGGAAACTCCCCACCTCCAGTTTGCCTCACACTTCTGGCTCTTCTGTGTGTCCTTTCATCTTACCTGAGGCCAGGGTTAGCCCTCATTTTGCAGGTTCCTGGGCCTGCCAGCCTCTAGCTAAATAAAATTAAGTAGGAAATCTAAGCCAAAGTGGGAGGGTGAGTGACTATTTTTACATCTCTGCTCATCTCAGAGTGCTGGGGGAAGGTTGCTGGAAAGCCATGTGGCTGAGTTTGCTGGGACTGAGCTCAAGTTTTAGTTCAACCATTACTAGTTGTGTGACTTTAGGTAAGTTTCTTTACTTCTGTAGACCTGTTTCCTTATATATAGTATGAATAGAACATATCTGCCTCAGAATCATTATAAAGATTAACTTAAATAAAGCAAGTAAATTGCTCAGAATGTCCAACCCAGAAAAGCACTCAAATATTAGCCTTTGTTATGTTATTCCTCAATGATGATATTTGATAAATTTTTGTTAATGTCTAAAATTGAATATCTTGTCTAACTGACTACTGTCCAGACTTGTGAATCTTTATGAGAAGATAGTTAAGTACATATAGCTTCCCTTACACAGTTATTGAATGCTCCCATTTTTATGTGGCATCTATTTCTGTAAATGAGAAGAGAGAAAATTCACTATTAATAAAGTTTTTCTTCTGTCTGTGTTTGAAGGGCCCAGAGATTGTAGGAACCTGGAAGAAGCAGTGACTAGAATGGAAATCTTAGAGCAGGCTGTTCCAGCCAAGTTTCTGGGTTAAGCTGTTAACAGTCTAGCTGAGTTTGCACTTTGAGTACATGTACAAGACAAAAATACCATTTTCATCCATCAAGGCAAACCTGCATGCAATTGGCTAACATTTTTTGCCCTGTACAATGACTCCACATTGAACAGTTACTAATAATATACATCCTATATATATTTGATTCTTAATCCATACATCTTAATTTTCAAATACTCTAATAAACTTCTTACATTTGTAAATGGTAGTGTTTACAGATGTTTTTGGTAAGCATGATTACAGTTGATCACATTTAATTTTCAAGCTTTTAATAGAAATTATTCTAATTTTCCATATGAAGATATTGACACAAGATGTAAAGTTTATACATGTACTCAGTGTAACTTAGCTAGTCGTCAGCAGCATATGGTTACTTACTACAAGTTTAGTATTCTTTCTATTACTACTTCAAAAGGAACTCTCTTACTACTTCAGAAGATCTCATAGAGTTCAAAAGTAGCAATGGTAAAAATTAATACCATTAATATTTGAATATTTAATATCTTAGTATTTGAAGGAACCAGGTAATCTACAAAATCAAAGTAAGTATAAAGCCTGATTTCAGAGACTCCTTAAAACAGTTTGATTCATTTTCCCACTCAGAATATTGAGAACAAAACTATAGCTTCAAATATCTCTTCCAAAAAATAAAAAGTTGTAACAATAGCCCACATTTAAGTGTTATGTGCCAGTACGTATGTACCGTTATGTACAGTAAGCCTTTGCATGTTTCACTGGATGTACTGCCCATGAGAGCCACACAAAGTAATTACACCTTTTTTTTTTACCACTCAGATGAGGGAAAGCTTAAAGTTCAGAAAAGTTAAGAATTTCCAAAGTCATACATATAGCTTCTAAGTAGGGAAGCCAGGATTCAGGCTCAGAAAGGCTGAATTCTGAGCCCATATTCTTAATCACTATGCTATCTCTGTGCTTGATTTTGTGCAGTTTAGCCTTCATGAGCTATGCAGTTCTTTAAATCAGTGAAGTTTGAGGTTAGTGATGATTGGTCAAAAACTCAAGAATTTTCACAGCAGAAGTGTGTGAGTTTTGAATGACCACAGACTTCCAGCTGCTTGCATTATTGATGATTTAGTCTGGAAAACATATCCTAATGACCAGCGTTTACTTCCTGTGTATGACTGATTTTAAACGCACAGAATGATAGGAAGAGAACAGTTTAAATAGGAAGCTTTTCAAACAATATATCCTTTTTCTTACCACTTAACCACTTTTGCATGGACAGTTCAGTAGCATTAAGTATATTTACCTTGTTGTGAAACATCCTTTTTCATCTTGCATAAAACATTTTTTCCATTTTCCCCTCCCTTTTAGCCCTTGTTAACCATCATTCTACTTTCTGTTTTTATGAATATGACTACTTAGATACCTCATATAGGTGGAATCATAAAATATTTGTCTTTCTGTGACTAGCTTATTTCACGTAGCTTAAAGTGTTCTTAAGATCCCTCAATATTGTGGCATGTGACAGGATTTCCTTCCCTATTAGGACTGAGTGATATTGTGTTGTATGTATACATTGCATTCCATGTATCCGTTCACCCTTTGAGGCACATTTAGGTTGCTCCCAACTCTTAGCCATTGTGAATAGTGCTGTTATGAACATGGGTATGCAAATATTTCTCCGAGACCCAGCTTTCCATTCTTTTGTAGATACATCTAGAAGTAGTATTCTTGGATCCTAACATAGTTCTAGTTTTAATTTTTTGAGAAACTTACATACTGTTTTGCATGGTGGTTGTACCATTTTATAGTTCTAATTCCTCTGCGTTCTCAACAGCACTTGTTATTTCCTGTTTTCTTTTTCATTTTCTGATGAAGAAATATACTTTGTATTTCAGAAAATGTAATATTACTAAAGCTAATATTTCATGAGAAACAACTTGGGTCTAACATATTTAAATATTCTTCCCTCTGACTGTGTTTAAGTAACTAAATACTTCTCATAACATTTCTTGAGTAAATGAGTAACTTGCTCTTTCAAACCTGAAACACATACTTGTTGCTTCATTCTTTTGGCTCTCACTGTCTTACCCAGCTTTAAAATCTTAAAATTAGTCAGAGGAAGACAAGTGGGAAGGTGTAGACTTCTCACTTCAGCAGTCTGCTAAAGATGGAGAAAAAAATGGTGCTATTCAAAGACACTCTGTACTTGGATTTAGAATTTGGGATGGAAATAAACCCAATGAAATAGCAAAAGTGTTTGAAAGACAACTCGCCAGCCACTACTGCAGAAGGCTGAATTCTAAAAAAAATATGCCCAATATCTGTGAAGCTGAAAAGTTTTTGAAATTATGCCTATTTTTTTATTTCTCATTTATTAAATGCTTGAAATGTCAGTCATAGTTAGGGAAAGCAGGATCCTACTAGTGAAGCATTTGGTTAATGAAAATTAACCAAATGGTAGCATCTCATGCAAATAAGACTGAGTTTGGATATTTGTATAGTGTCCCTTCTATGGAATAAGCACCAGAAATTGCTAACCTTGAACTTTAAGAGCTGTCATTGTAATAGCAGTCTGTAATATTTTGATGTTGTGATATGGGTTTTAAGATATTTAAAACATTTATCTTATTTCTATTAATATTTTTTTTATTTTTCTTGTTTCCATTTCTCATTTTATTAGTAGAAATGTCTAGAAGCAAATACCTTTTTTACTCTAAACATGAGAACAGATGAGTAAAATAAAATTATAATAATTTAGTCTTATGTTTACTTGCTGTAAGATGACAATATTTAGATTCTCAAAAGCAGTGCTAGTATGGGGAAAAAAAAACAAACCAGAATATTGAACATTTTCCAGCCAGTGACTAATAAATTTTCTAATACTATCAGATAAGTGATTAAAAAAAAAACACAGCCAGACAACTAATTTTTTTTAATGTATTGAAAAACAAATATTGTTCAACACTCAAGATAGCTTACTTCAGTTCAGTTCAGTAACTCAGTCGTGTCTGATCTTTGTGACCCCATGAATTGCAGCACGCCAGGCCTCCCTGTCCATAGCTTACTTGGAGAGAAATAAAAATAACAAAGACCTAGTAGATAAGACAAGATTATGTGGAAGTATAAACTTTAATAATAAGCCAAAAATAAGACACTTGTTCTGTATGGCAGCTAAGAATAGTAAAACTGCACAATGAAATTTTCTTTCACATTTGTTCTGTGAATAAATGGTTATCTAGCATGTGGAATAAAACAGAAATGCCCTGTCATTACAGAGCTTACTGTATATTTCTTCTCAAGACAAGTGTTCAACAGTGGAAATCATTAAACAAAATTAACTAAGTCTTCTACAACTCTTTAATTTTGGCTTTTCCAACCTTAAGAAGCCAAATTTCTTACTAAGTTTATGAGTAGAACTTAGTAATAGTGAAGTTAGAGGGAAAGCATCCCATTTTATATAAAGTAGATACAATAACTTACAAAGCAATAGCAGTGTTGTACTTCCTGTTTTTAGAAATTAACTGCTATAGCTTATCACTTGACAAGCAGGCTTAATTTACGAAGGAATCACTAATATATTGAACAAGGAGAATTTGGAGACATCTATAGACTTAATCACAAAGTGGTCACAAAGCAAGTAGATTTCTTAGAGAAAACTGGGGTAGATTAGAAATAAAGACCTTTAACTTCTCTAGGGACCTTTTTAATAATAGTTGGCGACAGTAAATAATATCCAGACATAGTTATAATTTTTCTTTGTTTTCTAACAAAGTTCTTGCTGATGAAATATGCTATCAGTAGTGCAGTATAAAACAACATAGCTCTATTATCGAGTGGGTCCTAGTAACAGACTCGATAAGCTGTTCTGCCTTGTTACAGTATTCCTCTCAGGTAATAGACATACTTATTCTCTGGAGTCCCATATAATTACACCAGAGAGTGTCTAACTACATGTAATTACTCCAAACTGCCAGCCCCTCAGACAGTCCCTGAGGTTCCCTTTCCCTCCCTAGGTGTCCTGTTTGAGGGACATGTGTTGTTGTTTAGTTGCTCAATCATGTCCAATTCTTTGCGACACCATGGACTGCAGCACGCCAGGCTTCCCTGTCCTTCACCATCTCCGAGAGCTTGCTCAAACTCATGTCCACTGAGTCATGATGCCATCCAACCATCTCATCCTCTGTTGTCCCCTTCTCCTCCTGCCTTCAGTCTTTCCCAGCATTAGGATTTTTTCCAGTCATTCAGCTCTTCACATCAGGTGACCTACATATTATCAGCTTCAGCATCAGTCCTTCCAGTGAGTATTCAGGACTGATTTCCTTAGGATTGACTGGTTTGATCTCCTTGCGGTCCAAGGGACTCTCAAGAGTCTTCTCCAACACCACAATTCTAAAGCATCACTTCTTCAGCAGTCAGCTTTCTTTATGGTCCAACTCTCACATCCATACATGACTATGGGAAAAATCATAGCTTAGACTATAGGGACCTTTGTTGGCAAAGTAATGTCTCTGCTTTTTAATATGCTATCTAGGTTTGTCATAGCTTTTCTTCCAAGGGGCAAGCATCTTTTAATTTCATGGCTGCAGTCACCATCCACAGTGATTTTGGAGCCCAAGAAAAAGTCTTTTACTTTTTCCATTATATAATATTGTAACTCAACTATACTTCAATTTTTTAAAATAGTATTGCTAAATGCTAAATCATTTCAATCGTATCCGACTCTGTGTGACCCCATAGACAGCAGCCCGCCAGGCTCCCCCGTCCCTGGGATTCTCCAGGCAAGAACACTGGAGTGGGTTGACATTTCCTTCTCCAACGCATGAAAGTGAAAAGTGAAAGTGAAGTTGCTCAGTCGTATCCGACTCTTAGAGATCCCATGGACTGCAGCCTACCAGGCTCCTCCATCCATGGGATTTTCCAGGCAAGAGTACTGGAGTGGGGTGCCATTGCCTTCTCCGAAAGTAGTATTCAGTTCAGTTCAGTTCAGTCACTCAGTCGTGTCCGACTCTTTGCGACCCCATGAATCACAGCATGCCAGGCCTCCCTGTCCATCACCATCACCCAGAGTTCACTCAGACTCATGTCCATCGAGTCTGTGATGCCATCCAGCCATCTCATCCTCTGTCGTCCCCTTCTCCTCCTGCCCCCAATCCATCCCAACATCAGACAGAGCCTTTTCCAATGAGTCAACTCTTCGCATGAGGTGGTCAAAGTACTGGAGTTTCAGCTTTAGCATCATTCCTTCCAAAGAAATCCCAGGGCTGATCTCCTTCAGAATGGACTGGTTGGATCTCCATGCAGTCCAAGGGACTCTCAAGAGTCTTCTCCAACACCAAACTTCAAAATGTCGTCCCCTTCTCCTCCTGCCCCCAATCCATCCCAACATCAGACAGAGCCTTTTCCAATGAGTCAACTCTTCGCATGAGGTGGTCAAAGTACTGGAGTTTCAGCTTTAGCATCATTCCTTCCAAAGAAATCCCAGGGCTGATCTCCTTCAGAATGGACTGGTTGGATCTCCATGCAGTCCAAGGGACTCTCAAGAGTCTTCTCCACACCAAACTTCAAAAGCATCAATTCTTTGGTGCTCAGCCTTCTTTACAGTCCAACTCTCACATCCATACATGACCACAGGAAAAACCATAGCCTTGACTAGATGGACCTTAGTCGGCAAAGTAATGTCTCTGCTTTTGAATATGCTATCTAGGTTGGTATTAGTATTAGGTTGGTGCAAAAGTAATTGAGGTTTTACATTGTTGAACTTTGCCATTTGATATTGGAATACATTATTAAATGTAGTTATGTTATACATCATTTTTAAATCACATTTCTTTATTTTTTTTTTGCTAATGACTTATTACTTGCTGTGTATTTTATATTTATTTTAGACTAGGGAAAATAAGATTAGATAAAAAGCAAGTTACAGCAATTTTCTTATTCAAGTTAAAGATGGGTCATAAAGCAGCAGAGATAACTCAAAATGTCAACAACATATTTGGCCCAGGAACAGGTGACAAATGCACAGTGCAGTGGTGGTTTATGAAGTTTTGCAAAGGAGACAAAAGCCTTCAAGATGAGGAGCACAGTGGTCGGCCATCAGAAGTTAACAGTAACCCATTGAGAGCAACCATCGAAGCTGATCCTCTTAAAACTACAGGAGAAGTTTCTGAAGAACTCAATGTTGACAATTCTATGTGGTCATTTGGCATTTGGAGGAAATTGGAAAGGTGAAAAAACTCAATAAGTGAGTGCTTCATGAGCTGACAGCAAAACGAAAAATGGTTGTTTCGAAGTGTCTCTTCTCTTATTGTATGCAACAGTGAACCATTTCTCAATCGGATTGTGGGGTGCAAAACAAGTGGATTGTACATGACCACCGGCGATGCCCAGCTCAGTGGTTGGACTGAGAAGAAGCTCCAAAGCACTTCCCAAAGCCAGACTTGCACCAAAAAAAAAAAAGGGTTATGATCACTGCTTGGTGGTCTGCTACTCATCTGATCCACTACAGCTCTCTAAATCCTGGCAAAACCATTACACCTGAGAAGTATGCTCAGCAAATTGATGAGATACCTAAAAACTGCCACACCTGCAGCCAGCACTGGTCAACAGGAAGGGCCTAATTCTTCTACATTGCAAGGTCAATTGCACATTGCACAACCAACATTTCAGAATCTGAATGAATAGGACTTCAGAAGTTTTGCCTCATTTGCCATATTCACCTGACCTCTTGCCAGCCAACTACCACATCTTCAAGCATCTCAACAACTTTTTGCAGTGGAAACGCTTCCACAACCAGCAGGAGGCAGAAAATGCTTTCTAAAAGTTCATCGAATACTGAAGCACAGATTTTTACACTAAAGAAATAAGCTTATTCCAGGTTCGAACATGGAGTAGGCTTTCCTGGTTGCTCAGATGGTAAAAAGTCTGCCTGTGATGCAGGAGACCTGGGTTTGATCCCTGGGTCAGGAAGATCTCCTGGCAGAGGAAATGGCAACCCACTCCAGTGTTCTTGCCTGGAGTATTCCATGGACAGAGGAGCCTGGCAGGCTAGAGTCCATGGCATTGCAAAAAGTCAGACATGATTGAGTGACTAACACACACACACACACACACACACACACACAGGCAAAAATGTGTTGATTGTAATGGTTCCTATTTTGATTAATAAAGATATGTTTGAATCTATTTATAGTGACTTAAAATTCATGGTTTGAAATCACAATTATGTTTGCACCAACCTATTAACTTGCATTAAAAACAAACCATAAGTCAGATCCTCCTAAGTATTTCAGACATCTTAAAAACATGACTTCCAGTTAAAATAGCAGATTAAACACAGCCATTAAGTTCAAGTCCTTTTTGATGCTCAACTAAAATGACAGTAAAGTGACTTTTTTAGAAGGACAATATAGGTTAAAGGAATACAGAGAGGAGATAACAGTTAAAACATCGTGGAACTTGTAAAGCAGACAGCTTGGCAGACCCAAGAAAGCTAAGGCTAACACTGGGAAAAGCTGAGAAGCCTAAAACTTATAGTGCAGAACCCCTGAAATGTAGTTGGTGATACTGAATATTTCATGAAGTAGGAATAAAGGTAGACCGAAATAATGTCTTTTTAAAAAGTACATTGACCCAGGAGAAAACACGTTAATTACTCATGTTCGAATTCTCCTAGGAATCGGCTCGAGTCTCTTAAAGATGACAGCTGACAAGCTGCACTTCCAGTCAGCACTTTTTAGTGTCCCACACAAATAGAAAAGCTGTTGAGTTGAGAACTTGGGAAAGCAGGAGTTAGAAATGGTGAATAAGGAAAAATTCAAGGAGTTGTTTTGTTGTTGTTGTTTTAATCCAGAATAGGGAGCAACAGAAGGGATTGCTCATCTATGGAGTAAATTGGGTCAAGAGAGGGCTTTTTTGAGATGGGCGAAATAGCAGCGTAATTTGAGAGTAATTCAGCAGAGAGGGAAATGATTGATAGTGTGGAGCAGAGTAGAGAGTTTCAGAAGGTTTGTCTTCGAATAAGCTAATTTACTTCCCTCAAAGAATAGGCTAAATTTCTCATAGAAGTCCAAAGAGGTCAGTGTTTAATCATCAGGGAGTTTGTTTCACATGCACACGTGGCCGTGACTGTGCCTACACAAACATTGCAACCTGGCTTTTTGTCTTTCCTCTCTTCTTGAAACCTTTCTGTGTCCCTTTCCACACGTTTTCCCTTTCTTATTGGCATGTATTTCCTTTTGTTATGGCATTTCTAGATAGCAAATGTTAATATTTGAACTGATGAGTATTAGTATTCTTTTTAGGATGGTGAAAGAAAAAAAAAGCATGAAAGGTACTAGAATAGCTGAAAATAAAGAAGGAAAAGTTACAGATAGAGGTAAGAAATTGCTCAGAAGAATAGACCCATGAAGGTAAGGCCAGCTGAACTATGATCTAAATATTTAAAAAATAAAAAGCAAGATGGAAGTGCAGAAACTCAGTGTCTCAGAAGGACTCTCAAATTATCTTGAATTACTATTGCTAGGTCTTCCAGATACTGAGTTAACTGAATATTGAATCTCTTATTTGATGATCCAATTTCTCAAGCAAATGAAAAAAATTTTCTCACTTCTTAGTTTTCATTACTTGCAAGAGGTTCATATAGTCCCTTGTTTACTTTTAAACTAAGCAGATTCTTATAAATAGTTAATGGCTTCCTTTCAGGGCTTGTATATCTCAACTGTGTGATTTTAGGCAGATGACTTATCTCTCACTGTTTGGTGTTCCAATATCTAATTCACAGGGGCGGCCTAAGAATTGAGTAGTATTATTATAGATAAGTTATCATCAACTACTTATTCTCAACATGTCTAAGGCCATAAGCTAGTAGAAGGGAGGAGTGGAAATACCAGCACCACAATCCTTAAATCCAAATCTTATGGGTCCCAATATTAACCGCTTTCCCACATGGAAATAAAATCAGAAGGCAAGACTGACTTTTCCTTCATCCTTAAATTGAAAACTATTTTTACAAAAAGAAAAGACAGTTTACATATCATTTCTCTGAAGATATCAGTTCTTTCCTTATCTCACAGGACTTAATGACTTGATGGAATATTTAAATACAAGTTACCCAGCTCAAGGGAAAATGAAGACACCTGAGCTAGGGCTGCAGATGCATTTTTGGCATGCTGCTGCCCTCTGCTGCCTAATACATTATCATAATTTTTCACACCTGCGTGCTGCCTGCTAAGTGGCTTCAGTCATGTCCGCTCTTTGCAACACCATGGACTGTAGCCTGCCAGGCTGTTCTGTCTATGGGATTCTCCAGGCAATGACACTGGAGTGGGTTTGCCATACCCTTCTCCAGGGGATCTTTCTGACCCAGGGATTGAACCGGTGTCTCTAATGTCTCCTGCTTTGGCAGGCAGGCTCTTTATCACTAGAGCTACCTGGGAACTCCTTTTCACACTTGGGACCCTTATAAAATTGACAAAATTGTGTCCCATATAGAATCTCACTAAGGAGGAAACTGACGCCTCCAAAGAGACCAAGATGACACAGATGGTAGAAAATTCAGGTTTAGGCTATGGAAAAGTCAACCGTTTCTACTTTGCCATATAGCCTCTCCCCCATTAAATTAAAAGTAAGCAAATTACTTCTTGGTGCCCACTATGAGTCTGATACTATCAGAAGCACTAAAGATGGAGAAGAGAAAAACCAAGATTTCTCCACTGAAAGAATTTGTATTGTTTCATGAGTAAATAGCCAAAAAATAAGGAAAATACCAATACATAAAATAATTTTATGTTATGATATATTAAACAACAATGATGATAATGAATATTTGGCATCTCTGTGAACACAGACAGTTAAAGGTGCTGTTCACAGTGCTTCCTGTGATTTGATTCTGAAATCATTCTCAAATAGCTACTTCAGTGGAATCAGGATTTGAAACAAAAGCACTTCTGACTCTAGGAATGTTTTGGGCCAGCTTCTCTGGGGAGATGATTCTGAAATGAAGAGGAGAGCTTTTGAAGATCTAGGGGAAAGCAGGCCAGGCAGAAGGAACAGTAGGTGCAGAAGCCTAAAGGTGGAAGTGACTTTGGAGTGTCAGTTCAGTTCAGTCGCTCAGTCATGTCCGACTATTTTCGACCCCATGAACTGCAGCACACCAGGCTTCCCTGTACATCACCCACTCCTAGAGCTTGCTCAAGCTCACGTCCATTGAGTCGGTGATGCCATCCAACCATCTCATTTTCTGTCGTCCCCTTCTGCCAGGGCCCAGCCCCGGTGGATCCAGGGAATTCGAAGGGGAGACGGAGTCGGCAAGGAAAAAACTTATTTATTATTAATATAAGATTAGATTAGGAAATAATAGTATAGTAGGAAAATTTAGATGGAGAAAAGAAGGCTGAATAACTTGGTTTACGTGGAAAGCCAATAAAGTTCCAGACAAGGAGCTTGCACCATCTATGTTAGGCCACCGGCGTCCGTTTGAATATCGGAGAGTGTCCTGCCCTGGGCTCTCTCTCTTATGGATCTTAGAGGCCGGGACAAGTAAGTAGACATGGTGAGCCTCCACACCCCAAATAGGAATTCAGCCTGAAATGAGAGTAAAGAGGAGACACGGGGGAAACCAGTCCTTCCCATGACCAGCCCCTCCTCTATTGTCTAGAAAGGCCTTTATACCTTTTTGATTGTACATAGAGATCAGTGGGTAATACAAAATTATGCAGCATTAGCAGCCCAAAAAACAGGCTTTCTGTTTGCATACCCTCCCATATACAAAAGGTCTCAGGTGGTTTACATTATCTTCTGGCCAAGAGGCCTGTTAACATTTTTATGGCTCTCTTCCTGGGTAATTGTCTATCAACCAGAAAACTCCTTTTCCCTACAAGTGTTTTTTCTTTACTCTGTAGCACCCTCAAAGTACTAAATAAAGTTACACTCCTGTAGAACAAAGGTACAGTGGGTTATAACAAAGAAAGTACTTAACTCGAAGATCTAATATTGCTAATACCAGGTCTTCTACCTGTTTTTCTATATACCAATGATATCTTACAAATAAAAGATATGAAAATTTGGCAGCAAGTATTGGCTCAACAAATGAAACCTTTAATCAGTTCTATTCTAATGATTTTGACTCCTTGGAAGCCCGTACATTCCTAGGATGTTTTAAGTTTCCTGTGCCTCCCGCGGTCGGGAGGCCTCAAACAATCACATGTAGAGCTGTAAGAGTCCTGCAGGCAGGCTAGAATGCCATCAGAGGGGTTTTGGATTGAAACACTCTTTCAAATGCTGAAGACTAAAGCCCTGAGTTGACTTTTTCCAGAGAATGTCAGAAGAGTGGAAAAGCAGGCAGATTCTTATTTTGGGGGGGTACATGCTCAGGAAATGCCAGGGGGAAACCTGAGATCTGACTCAACCTTGCCCATCAAATCTCTGCTGCATGACTTTGTCACAGGTGGGATTCCTCACGCTGGCTTCAGCACCCTTTTCCTCCTGCCTAAAATCCCTCCCAGCATCAGGGTCTTTTCCAGTGAGTCAACTCTTCGCATCAGGTGGCCAAAGTATTGGAGTTTCAGCTTCAGCATCAGTCATTCTAATGAATATTCAGGACTGATTTCCTTTTGGATTGACTGGTTTGATATCCTTGCAGTCCAAGAGTTTGGAGTGTCAGTTCAGTTAAGTTCAGTCAGTCAGTTTGTCCGACTCTTTGCGACCCCATGAATCACAGCATGCCAGGCCTCCCTGTTCATCACCAACTCCTGGAGTTCACTCAGACTCACGCCCATTGAGTCATTGATGCCATCCAGCCATCTCATCCTCAGTCGTCCCCTTCTCCTCCTGCCCCCAATCCCTCCCAGCATCAGAGTCTTTTCCAATGAGTCAACTCTTCGCATCAGGTGGCCAAAGTACTGGAGTTTCAGCTTTAGCATCATTCGTTCCAAAGAAATCCCAGGGTTGATCTCCTTCAGAATGGACTGGTTGGATCTCCTTGCAGTCCAAGGGACTCTCAAGAGTCTTCTCCAACACCAAACTCAAAACCATCAATTCTTCGGCGCTCAGCCTTCTTCACAGTCCAACTCTCACATCCATACATGACCACAGGAAAAACCATAGCCTTGACTAGATGGACCTTAGTCGGCAAAGTAATGTCTCTGCTTTTGAATATACTATCTAGGTTGGTCATAACTTTTCTTCCAAGGAGTAAGCGTCTTTTAATTTCATGGCTGCAGTCACCATCTGCAGTGATTTTGGAGCCCAAAAAATAAAGTCTGACACTGTTTCCAGTTTCCCCATCTATTTCCCATGAAGTGATAGGACTGGATACCATGATCTTTTTCTGAATGTTGAGCTTTCAGTGCAAAGAAATAGAGGAAAAGAACAGAACGGGAAACACTAGAGATCTCTTCAAGAAAATTAGAGATACCAAGGGAACATTTCATGTAAAGATGGGCTCAATAAAGGACAGAAATGATATGGACCTAACAGAAGCAGAGGATATTAAGAAGAGGTGGCAAGAATACACAGAAGAACTGTACAAAAAAGATCTTCACAACCCAGATAATCACGATAGTGTGATCACTCATCTAGAGCCAGACATACTGGAATGTTGTCAAAAGGCCCACTACGAACAAAGCTAGTGGAGGTGATGGAATTCCAGTTGAGCTGTTTCAAATCCTGAAAGATGATGCTGTGAAAGTGATGCACTCAATATGCCAGCAATTTGGAAAACTCAGCAGTGGCCACAGGACTGGAAAAGGTCAGTTTTCATACCAATCCCAAAGAAAGGCAATACCAAAGAATGCTCAAACTACCACACAATTGCACTCATCTCACATGCTAGTAAAGTAATGCTCAAAATTCTCCAAGCCAGGCTTCAGCAATCCATGAACTGTGAATTTCCTGATGTTCAAGCTGGTTTTAGAAAAGGCAGAGGAACCAGAGATCAAATTGCCAACATCTGCTGGATCATGGAAAAAGCAAGAGAGTTCTGGAAAAACATCTATTTCTGCTTTATTGACTAGCCAAAGCCTTTGACTGTGTGGATCCCAATAAACTGTGGAAAATTGTTCAAGAGATGGGAATACCAGACCACCTGACCTGCCTCTTGAGAAACCTATATGCAGGTCAGGAAGCAACAGTTAGAACTGGACATGGAACAACAGACTGGTTCCAAATAGAAAAAGGAGTACTTCAAGGCTGTATATTGTCACCCTTCTTATTTAACTTATATGCAGAGTATATCATGAGAAATGCTGGGTTGGAAGAAACACAAGCTGGAATCAAGATTGGAGTGTCAAGGTACTAGGAAAAAAGACCCTGTATTAGAGAAGACTGCAGAGAAAGTAACAGAGGCCAGTTCATGCTCAGGATCTTGCATTTTTATTCTAAATTACAAGAAGGAGCCATTGGAGAATTGTCATCAGAGGAGGGACCTTATCCTTGTTTTTAGGCACTCACTCTGGATATTGAAAGGACAGCAGACTGTAAGAGAACAAGAGCTAGTAAAGGGCAATTCGTTGGAAGATTGATGACTTCTGTCGCCTCTGGGCCTCTTCTTCAGGAGACCTAGCATTCCTAGTTTCCCAGCCCTTCTCCCCAGGGCCTTCGGCCACATTGTTTTCTGATGTTCTCTAGTTTGCCAGTGTTCCTTTACACCCAACCCTGGGCAGGCTACTCCAAATCCATCAGACAAGGGAACAGTCACCTCAATTAATCACGTCAGGTCGTCAGATTCAAGTGAAGCTCCCTCCGATTTCCTTCCTCATGTGACCCATTTGGGATTGAACTTACGGCCAACTGAATCCCTTGCTCCTTATAAAAACTAGAATCCCACATCATGTAATTAGCAGCAGATTTCTTTTCATACTTCTTTTTAGAAAAATAGGAAGACCAACTCTCATGTTTCTAAATAGAAAATCTTTTTTTCCCCTAAGCTTTCTCCCCAGCAATACCATAGGATACTTTTATTTTTACATCTGATTTCCTGTTTATTTTTTAAAAAATTGTTTTCCTTGCCCAAACTTTGAGAAATGTTGTAAAACCCTTTGCCTACTTTTTATCAACTTTATCTGGATTAGTACCTTATGGGTGAACAAAACCCTTTAGTCCATGGACACAGCAGAATGACTCTAATGAAATGATAGAGACTCCTCAATCTTGTTTCCATAAGTTGTAGGTATCATTGAAAACAGGGCAGTTAGTTAGGACTAAAATTTTCATTATTTCATTGAAAATGTAATACTTACATCAAAGGAAAGTCTATTTAGCTGGTTGTAACAGAGACACAACTATTGTATTTAGTCAAACTAAACCTTTATGCTCATGCAAAATGATCAGAGATAGGCATGGAAGGTTTCAGAAAGTCACTGGACTCAGTCATCTTTCTGCTCTGCCTTCCTTACCACATAGCTTCTGTCTTTAACATGGCTGCTAGCATTCCAGCCATCACGCCTCTTTCATATAATCACCTGAACATCCCTCAGGTCCATCAGACTGAACTCTCCCTGGAAACCTGTTCCTACCTTTTTTCACATTTTTACCTGTAGCACTACCCTTCTCCTGAGCCCCCAACTCTAAAAGTTATGTTATCAACACTCTCCTAAGTAGCCAGTTTCTAAATCTGAAATGTTCTTCCTCTGAAATGTCAGTCAAACAAGCTGTCTCATTTCCATTTACATTATCGCTTCAGGTCCTCATTGCCACTCGCGTGAACAATGCAATAACCTTTCTATCCTTGCCTCCGTTTTCACTCATTTTACCCATATTGCCAAAGCATAGCTCTGACTTGTCAAAGGGGAAGAACACTTATGTTTAGGGACTTTGCGATCATAAAGGGGCTTGACTCCAGCTCTCCCATTTATTAGCTACTCAGACATGGGAACATTAACCTTTCTAAGCTCAGTTTTCTAATTTGTAAAATGAGAAATAATAACCATACATATTCCATAGGATTTGTCATAAGAGTTAAATGAGATAATGCATGCCAGGAGTTCAGCAAAATGCCTTATTTTCTTTATCACTATCTTTATTTTGCTGAAGAACACCTGAGACAGTGTCTGCTGAATTAAAAGCAGAACCCTCAGGTTGTCCTTCAGCACCTTCCCCATCATGGACCCAATGTATTGTTAAAGCATTACCACCCATTTCCACCATTTACATAAACATTACACAAATTCTAGAAACACTGAATCACATCATGTTTCCTAAATATTTGCCAGTATTCCCTCTTTATATTCATTTTTTTATTTCAGAGTTTTTCCTGCCTAGAATCCCTGCCTTGAACCCTCTCCTTTCCTTGCAGCCTGCAGGAGAGGGGAATGACTGATTGGAGTTTCTGGAACTGGAAGACGCTGCCTGGTCAAACAGCAGCTCCTCTTTAGCTCCCAGAGGCCATTGCTTTGCAGAGATACCTGTCCCATTGCCGCCAGATTTTTTAAGAGGAGGTTGGCATTCTGGAATTTTATGGAAAATGTCCTGTTCTTGAAGTATTGACAATTAATTTAAAAATAGTTTTGAAACTTATATATATATAGGCTTCCCTGGTGGCTAACCATACTCTTCTGGAGGTGGGTAGGGGCAGGGCACAGATGTGGCCTGTGGATCACCAGTTTGCAACTCTTCCTTAAAAATGATAATAGGCTCCTGGCCCCTGGATTCTGAAAAAAGAGCATTCACAGAACTAGCTTTTTGAATTCTTAACCACCAGTTGCATCATTCCATTATCTGTTCAAACAGAGGAAGAATACCAGCAGTATACCTCATGGGGGAAAGGAATTAAGAAAGAAGCATTTCTCTTGTTTATATGGTCCGTTTACGTATGTATTAATAATAATTATGGAAGTGGCCTTTTCCTCCTTGCTTGGAGGAAACAGACATAATAGGAATAAGACATTCAGTTAAGGTTGCAACTAAAACTCCTAGAGCGGTATTTGAATTCTCAATAACCTGCCAAAATCAGAATTCAATACATGCTTTGGAAATCCAAGTCAGAGGAGACGAGTTAACAGAAACCTTCATAAGTTAGAGTGTTGAATCAGGCTTTAGATTTTTGAAAATGCATTCCAAAGTTTCTTCTTAATGTAAATTCTACTTACCATAATTACTTTGAAAATGTAAATTTTAGCAACAGTTTCTACTAAACTTCCCTTTCATCTAGTTTTTTATTTTATAAGTTCAATAAGTATTTGTTGAGCACCCATTAGTGCCAGGCATCCATCAAGGTACAAGGGATCCATCATTTAACAAAAGAGATGAAGATACCTGCTCTCAAGATGTTTATATTTTAGAACTAATAAATAATAAATGTCCTGATATGTTAGAAGGAAATAAGTGCAGTGGAAAAACTAAAAGCAGATCAGGCTGATTCCACTGAAGCTGAATTTGGCACCCCATCAATTCTTGGGGTTTCCCCAGCACCCCGTGCTTATCTTTATAGTACTAACTGTTTCTTCCGTAATAGCTTGTCTGTGAGCTCCTAGAGGGCAGAGACTATGTCTTCTCCATTACTGTATCCTCAGTTTACTTTTTGGCCCACATGAGTCTTTCATCTGATGAATGAACAACATCATTAGTCAGTTGTTCAGACCACATAGGAAGCTGCAGTTCTGGAAACTCCCACGCAAAATCTCGTAGGTTCAGGGCTTTTAATAGCTTTCTCCTGTTCGTTGTCATTTGTCTCTACACTTCACCTTCAAAGCCCTACGCAGTGATCCTCAGCCTTCATCCAAACTTATTCCACAGATATCCTGCAGTTTGTGCAGATGTGGTGAAATTCATAATATGACTAGATCAAACTCCTCTTTTCATTTTTTTCTCAACCACTTAAAAGGTATTTAGGCAATTAAAGATTGTAGAATTCTCCAGGCAAGAGTACTGGAGTCGATTTTCTTCTCCAAGGGATCTTCCCAACCCAGGACTTAAACCTGGGACTGCTGCATTGCAGGCCAAATAACAGCAGAGCTTTAAAAGAATAAGCCTTAGTCATTAAACTCAGCTTTTCAGGTGTTCACTGATTGCTCTTAGACTCACATCAATGAAACAAATGCCAAGTACATATTTATTAATCTGAGAGGGTAAGTGTAAAATTTATTGTACTAAAAATATTTTTTCTTATCTCCTCAATTAAAAAAAAATGTTTTTTTCCAGTTTTCATATTTTTCCCAAATTTTATCTTTTGGGAAATTGCCACAAAAAATAGGGGTTTTTGTGAAGAGAATTACAAATACATGAGAAAGAGGGGACTCTGAAGCAAGTTCAGTGGCTTCTCTTGGTAGACCTTATTCAATTTAAGGAGGCAAGTTGACAGGTAGATTAGAGGATAGTGTTACCTCCTCACATACAATGAACACTTTGATTTCTTCCTAGCTGCTGTACAATGAACACTTTGATTTCTTCCTAGATGCTGTTTATTACTGAGTGGATAAAATGTCACCATTTTCTTTATCAGATACTAGTTCAGCATCTCAAAGAGTAAACATTGGTGGTGGGTCATAGAGCTGGTCTACCACAGTGGTTTACAGTTACAGTGTGTGCTGATAAAACCACGTACAATTGTAACTCAATGACTTAAATCAATGGAGAAGGCAATGGCAACCTACTTTAATTCTTTTGGCTGGAAAATCCCATGGATGAAGGACCCTGGTAGACTGCAGTCCATGGGGTTGCTGAGTCGGACACAACTGAGCAACTTCACTTTCACTTTTCACTTTCATGCACTGGAGAAGGAAATGGCAACCCACTCCAGTGTTCTTGCTTGGAGAATCCCAGGGACGGGGGAGTCCAGTGGGCTGCTGTCTATGAGGTTGCACAGAGTCAGACACGACTGAAGTACTGAGCAGCTCAGCAGGAGCAGACTTAAATCAAAAAGAACATAGAGCCTGAATTCACTATTTACGTGGTTAGAGAGACTTGTTACATTCAGTATCTTCCTTTAAATATCTGAACTCGGTCATATTTATTCTTCAACTGGGAATTAAAAGATTAATTTTCTTTTGATGTCCACAGATATGTTCAATTCTTATCAGGTTTCTTACTGGGAAAGGTTAAGTTAATATTTTGATAACAGACAAAATCTTTGAAGTGAGCCACAAGCTTATGTAATGAGAGTTGTATTTCATGTCCGGGCTAGAATGTCAAGGATAAAGAGTCAAGAAAGGATTTGCAAGTCCCAGAGTGATGATTATTCTTAGTGTCAAGTTTATATTCCTTCCTCCCAATAACTCTCTCAACATGTCACCTAGTGCTTGATAATCAAGTGTTGAAAGAGACCTTAGAAAATTCAAGAGCAGAAAACTCCTAGGCTTGTTTGGGGTCAAGCAACTACTATAAATAAGCATATCCATCATTTGCAAATTATAAGAGTGATGGAAACCATGGGAATTTGAGAGAGTATGCCTAATCTAAAGATATTCAAACCAATTTATTTATTTTTATTGTAATCTTTGTTTATTAAGATAATGTCATTTTTTAAAAGGTTGAATTTTACAAAATATGTATGGTTATGATTGCATGAGTTATTGTATTAGTTTTCCTAATATTTAGCTATTCTTCTATTAGGGTGATGCCTTATTAGCTTAATATAATGCTAAATTTTATTTATAAACTAATGTATCTCTAGTAGGCTCCCCTGCTAGAGATTGGTACATGTGAGCATGTTGTGTCTCTCAGTTTTAAGAACAGAGTCAAACCAATTTAAAAATAAATGTTGTTTGCCTTCCATACAAACCTGTCCACAAAACAAATGTGGCCTGTGGATCTCCCATTTGCTACTCTTAAGATTTGGCCTGACCTAAACAGCACTTTCTTCCAACCTCCTACCCAAGGCTCAGATCCCATCTCAAACATTTTTGTCAGTGAATGGCTTTCCCTGGCCATTCACTTCTGTTGAAACAATTCCAGTGATGATAATTCATCAACTTTTGAAGCTGCCAAACGTTTTTGTTGATTATATCAGTGATACTAGTCTGTCTTACACTTTTGGATAATGACAGCGATTTGTGACCTTCAACAGTAGATTGCTATGAGCATCAAGAGTCCAGTAGCTTCTCTGTTTTATAATCGTCACTTGAGAGTCTGTCACTACTGAGGATTTTAACACTTGGCTTCGTAGATGATATATACAATCTGTTAACAGCAAAAAGGAACCTCATATTTTCTATATTATTCCAAGTTTTTTTTTCTATGACCTGTATCATATAGGCTGATCTTAGAAAGGCCCATCTGCCATTAGCATTTGTTCATCCCATCATATACTTACTGAGCAATTTCTTGGTGCCAGACACTGAGCTAGGTACTGGTGTACAATGGAAAAAAAGACACAAAGGGCTTTGCTTTCCCTGAGCTAACAGTCTAATCAGAGAAATGGACAAAAAGCAAGATGATGAATTTTCTCTGATATATTTCCTGAAATTATATCTAGAATCAGGCACTATCCTTATCCTCAATGAGCTTTTCTCTATAAAGTATAAAATACTTTTTATAGAATTTGTCAATATAAAAGAAAGGGGGAAAAAAAGCCCTCAACATTTTTCATCCTGTTTTTCTATATTTTTAAATGGTATGTGGTAGATGATATTGCCATATTATCCTTCTGAGCTAAAGCTATCAACTGAAAGCTGTTCAGTATACCTCAAGTCATTTAAAATGTATTCTGTGTGTGAGGGTGTATTTAATACACCATTATTTAATAGTGGTTCCCTATGAGTAATGGGATTATGATGGGTGGTTGTTTTATTTTTATTATTTTTCTATATTACTCAGATGTTTAAACATTAAACATGTAATTTTTCTCTAAAAATAAAGATTTGGATAGAATTTTAAATTAAAAGAAAAAACACTTTAAGATGTCTTAGAAAGCAGTGCTTGAAACTGCTTAAAAGTCAAGAATAAACAGAAGCAACCTAAAATTTGAAGGGACTAAGTGAAAAAAACTCTTGAACAAAGCAGGCTTATACGGGGTAATTGTATGTTGTAACACTTGACCTCAAATCTACAATTATACTTTTGTAAAAACCTAAACCACCCTTTAAACATATATTTCAACCACCTTTTTAAAATGAATGGGGCAAGAGGTGCATGGAATGCCAAAAGGGTAGAGCCCTGTGGTGAAGGGATAAGCCAGGTTGCTGTGAAATCAGGAAGCTTGACTTTCAGAAGAAAAGACAGCCTTTCACAGCCCGGCATCAAACACACGTTATTAAACGGCATTTGCAAACCATGAAAAGGCCCACAGGCTTGTCTTTGTTAATGATGACAACATCTGTTGTTTGGGTTTTTTCTATACACTAGGTAAAATGCTCTGTGCTTTACACACATTCAATTTTTTACACCTTTACAGAATATGTTTTTATACACTGACTGATTGAGTAGGCTCCGGGAGCTGGTGATGGACAGGAAAGCCTGGCATGCTGCAGTCCCTGGGGTTGCAAAGAGTCGGACACAACTGAGTGACTGAACTGACCTGATTTTATAAATGAGGAAATCAGATTTAGAGAGATCACCCCTTGAAGCAGGGAGGGTAAGATTTCACCTCAGGATTGTCTTACTCCTAGATCTTACTCTCAGCTATTACTTGCAATCCTTAATCTGCTGTCTATCTAAACTGTTTTTCTTTCAAGTACATAATTTAACCTCCACTGCTTTCAAGACTGGCTGTCATTGAATCAGACTGCGTGCAACGTGTTTCTCTGCCATTGTTACCTCTACTCATTGCTTTTCACCGAGGTGCTTGGTGGGCGCAGAAGCTCACACCCTGCGCCCAGTTTGCTTCAAGCTGGAAAGCCACACCTTCTTCCTTTGACTTCCAAGACACAAGTAAAACATTAAAAGTGTAACACACTTGATTGGAAGTGGGGAGAGAAGTGGTGAAGCAAAGAGTAGGAAACAACTCAAATTCATATCAGATACCACTGTCCCTAGGGATTTCTTTCCCAGACTTGGGCCTCTGGACACAGTACTGGACCCTCCGCCTTTCTTCTGAAGTTTGTTTAAATAACTCCCACCGGCTTCCTTCTGCTACTCGCTGGTACCGGGAAGATCACCCAGCTGTCCATGCTCTCCCCCAGTCTAGACTGTCTACATCCTGCATTTGTATCTTAATAACTCACTAAGACATTCTACAAAGTCAAGGGTCATCTGCTCGGGGTCTCTACACCCACCTTTACAAAGAACTGCCTGCGGATTTTAAACTAAGGTCTTTTTCTGTGTCATCTCCTGAGTTAAATTTTCCCACTGTCAACAACCTTAGCAAATCTTCGGTATTAGGGTTCTCCAGAGAAACAGAATCAAGGGGAAAGACACACACACACATTTAAAAATACATAATCTATCCACCTATCTGTTGGGATATCTAGAATAATTTATCTAGAGGGATTTATTTTAAAGGAATTGCTCATGTTTCATGGAAACTGGCACTTCCAAAATCTGAGAGCAAGCTGGCAGTATTGAAACTTATGTAAGAGTTGATGCTGCAGTCCTTAATCTTTATTCTGTAGGACAGGACAGGATAGGCAGGCTGGAAACTCAGGCAGGGTTTCTGTGTTGCAGCCCTGAGACCTAATTCTTTCTTTGGGAAATCTATTCTTTTTCAAAAAAAATGTTAAGTATAGTTGATTTATGATATTTTATAAGTTGCAAGTGTATAATCCAGTGATTCACAATTTGTGTTATACTCCATTTATACTTATTGTAAAATATTGGCTAAATTCCCTGTGTTGTACAGTATACCCTTGGAGGTTATTTTATACATAGTAACTTGTACCTCTCAATCCCCTCCGCCTGTGCTGCTCTTCTCCCTTAATCTCTTCCTACTGGTAACCACTAGTTCTCTGTATCTGTGAGTCTACTTCTTTTTTGTCCTATTCCCTAGTTTGTTGTTGTTCTTTTAGATACCACATATAAGTGATATCTCATAGGATTTTTTCTCATACTTACTTCACTTAGCATAATATCCTCCAGGTCTGTCCATGTTGTTGCAAATGGAAATATTTCATTCACACGTGACTGAGTAGTATGCCATAGTATATACGTACCACATCCTTTACCCATTCATCACGATAGACACTTAGATTGCTTCCATGTCTTGGCAATTATGAATAATGCTATGAACATTGTGCTGCATGTATCTTTTCAAATTAGTGTTTTTATGTGTTTTTTTTTTCAAGATATATACCCAGGAGTGGAATTACTGGGTCATATGGTAGTTCTACTTTTAAATTTTTGAGAAACCGCCATATTGTTTTACACAATGCATGTGTGCTTGGTCATTTCAGTATGTCTGACTCTTTGTGACCCTGTGACTGTAGCCCAACAGATTCTTCTGTCCATGGCATTCTGTAGGCAAGAATACTAGAGTGAATTGCCATGCCCTCCTCTAGGGGATCTTCACAACCCAGGGATGCATCCTGAGTCTCCTGCGGCTCCTGCATTGCAGGTGGAGTCTCTACCACTGAGCCACTGAGGAAGTCCCACTTGACACAGTGACTGTACCAGTTTACATTCTTGTCAGCAGTATAGAAGGGTGCCCTTTTTTCCACATCCTCACTAACATTTATTATTTTTGTTCTTTTGGAGGATAACCATTCTGATAGGGGTGAAATGATATCTCATTGTGCTTTTGATTTGCATTTCTCTGATGATTAATAACATTGAGCATCTTTTCAAGTGCCTGTTGGCCATCTGCAAAACCTGTCTTTTCTTATAAGGCCTTCAACTGGTAAGACATTACAAAGGTGCTTTACTTAAAGTCCTTTTTTTCTCATTTGACCCTTTTGCTAAAGCTCTGAAAAAATACCACTTTTAGTTTATGGGCAATAAAAAAGAAATAGGAAGATTGAGAGTACAGTTCAACACTGTAGAGCTTTGTCCAAAACTGGAATTTCCAACTCAGGAAATCTCCATCTGTCTATCTCCATTATTCCATCTAACCACCACCATTATGCCAGTTTCTTCCCAGTAGCTAACAAAATTTGTCCATAATCACAGATGTCCTTATTTTCTTACTAACTGACAACATGCCCAGGATTCATGTAGAAAGGTAGAGCTCTCTCCCCTGTAACACAGTGGTGCCAAACTTGTCATTGGAGGTTTTAGCCCTTACCCCAATTTAGTAAATCTGATTGTACTGCAAATAGGTGTTGGTGGGCATAATGAGCAAGCAGATTCTGAAGTTACAGGCTATTTTTAAGAATCATAGGCTTTTCAGCTAATCTCTGTGTACACTGAGGGTTGCTGCTTCTGCTAAGTCACTTCAGTTGTGTCCGACTCTGTGTGACCTCATAGACGGCAGCCCACCAGGCTCCCCTGTCCCTGGGATTCTCCAGGCAAGAACACTGGAGTGGGTTGCCATTTCCTTCTCCAATGCATGAAAGTGAAGAGTGAAAGTGAAGTTGCTCAGTCATGTCCGACTCTTAGCGACCCCATGGACTGCAGCCTACCAGGCTCCTCCGTCTATGGGATTTTCCAGGCAAGAGTACTGGAGTCGGGTGCCATTGCCTTCTCTGGAAGATAGGATAGGACCTGATCCTGGAAAATCAGAAATCACGGTTTTCTCTCTCTTCCCCTGTTGCCCAAGGTCTTTTTTCTTTCTAAAAAAAATTTTTAATTGGAAGATAATTGCTTTATAATATTGTGTCAGTTTCTGTTATACAACACCATGAATCAGATATAAGTATACATATATCCCCAAGGTCTTGGATTTCCATTTTTATGTGCAAGTCTCTTCCATTCTCCTGTGTATAGACTAGTTTCTCTCCTTATCCATTTGCTTGTACATGGCTTTGGTCATTATGACCTGAACTAGACTCTAACAAGAAAGTCTTTGAGTTCCAGAATTCACCTCTCAGTTCCAAATTTAGTGTCTGATTATCCAGACATCTGCTCATAGAAGAGCAGTCCTTGAGTCAAGTGTCAGGTAAGACGTCATCATCCAGTCAGCTCAGGGAAAAGTCATGGACAACCATATGCAACACGTATCCACCTCTTCAACAAGAGGAAAGTGTAAAGTTTGGTGATATTCCTAGACATGTCTACCACTTACAGCTGCAGTGAAATTATACCACCTTGAAGTTATTCAATGACTTCAGACCAGAATACATATAAAGTATAGAATGTGGCTCCATAATTGTCATCTAAACCTTGTGATAAATAAATCTATTAAAATTGTAGAGCTTAATATGTATAATAGAACTACAAAGCAGTATACCAAAAAGCAAACAGAAATACTTTATGGTCCCCCATCCATATTCCATTCACCAACAGGGTTTCATAGTTTTCTTAAAGTCATGTATGTGTCCCAACACATGTAAAGTCATGAGTGTCCAAACAAATGTATATAGAATTTCCTTTTGTTCTTCCTTCAAACATGCTTTAGTGTGTGTAAGAATTTCTGTACATGTAGGATATACACAAAACATTGCATACCATATATGTGGGTGATTTAATGATTTTTTTTCAGTTATAAATTTGACAATACATCTTATTCAACTCTTCCTATTGACTTAAAGATTAATCCTCTGTAAGCTGATCTTCCATGTGGTAGTGCTCTTAATGGTCATGTCAAATGGAATATAGGCATTTTGAGTTATAGATGCTGCTGATTAATGTTTGATGTCATTAGTTTGGTAAATTATAATACTAAATACTTGTCAGAACAGGAAGAGTTCTTAGTAAGTTTAATTTTAAAGACTTCTCCAAGGTTTCTGCAACTGATTAGTTTTAGAGCCAAAATAGATGGGGAAACAGTGGAAACAGTGTCAGACTTTATTTTTTGGGCTCCAGAATCACTGCAGATGGTAACTGAAGCCATGAAATTAAAAGACGCTTACTCCTTGGAAGAAAAGTTATGACCAACCTAGATAGCATATTCAAAAGCAGAGACATTACTTTGCCGACTAAGGTCCATCTAGTCAAGGCTATGGTTTTTCCTGTGGTCATGTATGGATGTGAGAGTTGGACTGTGAAGAAGGCTGAGCACCGAAGAATTGATGCTTTTGAACTGTGGTGTTGGAGAAGACTCTTGAGAGTCCCTTGGACTGCAAGGAGATCCAACCAGTCCATTCTGAAGGAGATCGGCCCTGGGATTTCTTTGGAGGGAATGATACTGAAGCTGAAACTCCAGTACTTTGGCCACCTCATGCGAAGAGTTGACTCATTGGAAAAGACTACTTACTCCTTGGAAGAAAAGTTATGACCAACCTAGATAGCATATTCAAAAGCAGAGACATTACTTTGCCGACTAAGGTCCATCTAGTCAAGGCTATGGTTTTTCCTGTGGTCATGTATGGATGTGAGAGTTGGACTGTGAAGAAGGCTGAGCACCGAAGAATTGATGCTTTTGAACTGTGGTGTTGGAGAAGACTCTTGAGAGTCCCTTGGACTGCAAGGAGATCCAACCAGTCCATCTGAAGGAGATCGGCCCTGGGATTTCTTTGGAGGGAATGATACTGAAGCTGAAACTCCAGTACTTTGGCCACCTCATGCGAAGAGTTGACTCATTGGAAAAGACTGATGCTGGAAGGGATTGGGGGCAGGAAGAGAAGGGGACAACAGAGGATGAGATGGCTGGATGGCATCACGGACTCAATGGACGTGAGTCTGAGTGAACTCCGGGAGATGGTGATGGACAGGGAGGCCTGGTGTGCTGCGATTCATGGGGTCGCAAAGAGTCGGACACGACTGAGTGACTGAACTGAACTGATTCTTGCTCTTTCTCTCTCCAGTTTATTTACCTATAAGGTTTGTTGTACTTCACAGTCATGAACCACTGAGTTATTTGAAAAATATTGGCTATTAATAGCCAAGAACTGTGGAAGAGGAAAACATGGCTACATCAAGACAAGGCCATGGCTACTAATGGCAAAGCTTATTTCCTGTGTTCATGGTTTGGTATCATCTTTTAACAGGGAACAAATACAAAATGTATAATTTGCTGGACAATATGCATATTTATGTGAATTTTTAAAAGATTAGATGCTCCCATCTTTCCCCATTCTATCATATTGTTGATATCCTCTAAATTAGATACAATATTGTATTTTAGCTTTTTGTAAATTGCTATGAATGTTGCTTTTATTAAGAAGACTTACAGCATTAATAATCATCGCTTTTTGACCTCATCCATTTGTTTTCTGTGGACAGATGTCAAAATTTATGCAGTAACAAAACTCAGGTGCTTTACTGAAGTGTTGGATTACATGTTTTTAAGCCAGGTGCAAAGAGAAGAGTGGAAGAGATTTACTAAATAAAACTGTTTACTGCCATTCCAGTACACAGCTGATGAACAAATGGTTGTACAGCTGTTTGCAAATAACATCAAGGTGGTAGCTACCTTTTGATAATTGTTACATAAGCTTTTCTTGTTTATTCTCAGAGAGTGGTTTTCAAAAAGTTTATGTACTGTACTATGCCTGATGTAAGCATTTCCAAATGATTTAGGCTACTCATGTTTATATACAAGATATGGGTGTATTTGTGTGCCCCGTGTACACATGTGTGCATGTAACTTGCACACCTCTTTGCACAAAGTTTTGAGGTTGTACAGCATGTAATTCTGGGTAAAAAGCCAGGTCAGAATACAGCCAGTTAATAGACGAGATGCTGCCTAATGGTCTCTTCAGTGTAAATCTCTTGAAATCTTGCAAGAAGAATGAGGTGAGATCCTGGGACTTTTAATTTGCAAATTTGCGCTAGGGCAAAGTTATTCCTTTGTGCTACAGTGGGGTGAAGAAAAAGATTTCATGAAAAAGGCGAGCTGTTAGAAGCATTTACTGTGTAATTCATAAAGATAAAATTACATATAAATATATATATATGCACTATTTTACACTTGAAAACTAAAGGGAAATGTTTATAAAAACTACAACTACAGGAATTAAATTAAAACACAAGGATAGGGTATGACTGGCTGTTGGCACTGCCTATCTGATTTCTGTCTAAAGTCTTTTTGTACAAGTCAGGTGTTCTTCCTTTTTCTCTAGCAAGACTCAGCCTTCAGTTCAGTTCAGTCGCTCAGTCGTGTCCGAATCTTTGCAACCCCATGAATCGCAGCACGCCAGGCCTCCCTGTCCATCACCAACTCCCGGAGTTCACTCAGACTCACGCCCATTGAGTCCGTGATGCCATCCAGCCATCTCATCCTCGGTCGTCCCCTTCTCCTCCTGCCCACAATCCCTCCCAGCATCAGAGTCTTTTCCAATGAGTCAACTCTTTGCACGAGGTGGCCAAAGTACTTGAGTTTCAGCTTCAGCATCATTCCTTCCAAAGAAATCCCAGGGCTGATCTCCTTTGGGATGGACTGGTTGGATCTCCTTGCAGTCCAAGGGACTCTCAAGAGTCTTCTCCAACACCACAGTTCAAAAGCATCAATTCTGCACTCAGCCTTCTTCACAGTCCAACTCTCACATCCATACATGACCACAGGAAAAACCATAGCCTTGACTAGACGGCCTTAGTCAGCAAAGTAATGTCTCTGCTTTTCAATATACTATCTAGGTTGGTCATAACTTTTCTTCCAAAGAGTAAGCATCTTTTAATTTCATGGCTGCAGTCACCATCTGCAGTGATTTTAGAGCCCAAAAAGATAAAGTCTGACACTGTTTCCACTGTTTCCCCATCTATTTCCCATGAAGTGATGGGGCCAGATGTCATGATCTTCATTTTCTGAATGTTGAGCTTTAAGCCAACTTTTTCACTCTCCTCTTTCACTTTCAACAAGAGGCTTTTTAGCTCCTCTTCACTTTCTGCCATAAGAGTGGTGTCATATCTGAGGTTATTGATATTTCTCCCAGCAATCTTGATTCCAGCTTGTTTCTTCCAGTCCAGCGTTTCTCATGATGTACTCTGCATAGAAGTTAAATAAGCCGGGTGACAATATACAGCCTTGACGTACTCCTTTTCCTATTTGTAACCAGTCTGTTGTTCCATGTCCAGTTCTAACTTGCTTCCTGACCTGCATACAGATTTCTCAAGAGGCAGGTTAGGTGGTCTGGTATTCCCATCTCTTTCAGAATTTTCCACAGCCTAGGATTACCTAATAGCCTGCTTTAATTGAACCAGCCATCTTCTGGAGGGAAGGAGCCAGGACAGAAAGAGTAAAATTTAATGTGAGTTAAGGGCATTGCTAAAATAATCTCAAGTCAAATAGTTCCTACTTATTTATATTGAAATGTAGACACTGAGTTTCAAGGAATGGAAATTATTTATTTATGACAAGGTCCTTTTTACATTCTTAGTTGAAAGCAAAGGATAGAAAGTCATCCTAACAAGAAAATAATTATACCATTTTTATTAGGTGTGTTTATAATCTGTTCTTGCGCCATTATACTACGATGTAGTTATCTTTAACTGAGTAGAACTATGTTGAGGCATTTTCTAGGAGAGCAAGTTGATGACATCCGACTCCTCTCTAGAGATTTTGGAGGAATTTAGAGCGGGAGAAGGTAGTGGCTAAAAGCATGGGCTTTGGTATAAACCAAGGTATGACTTCTCATTTTAATTCTTTGTAAAATGGGGTTAATAATAGGTACTACCTCAAGTATGACATGAACACTATTAATATTTAGCAGATATATTACTTTCCTGCTGCACTTGTAACAAATTACCAAAAAGTGAGTGGCTTAAAACAACACAAATTTATTATCTTATAGTTCCAGTGGTCTGAAGTCCAAAATGCATCTCCCTAGGCTACAGTCAGTATGTGAACAGGGCTACATTCCTTTCTGAAGGCTCTAGGGGAAGATCTATTGTCTTGCCTTTTCTAGAAGCTTCCAGAGATCTTTACAGGTTCCTGGCTACAACCCCTGGCTGTTTGCCCACTGGCATCTTCTGTACCAGCAACGGCCAGTCATGTCTTTGTCACGTGGAATTACATAGGCACTGAGCCTTCTGTCTCCCACTTCCACTTAGGAGGACCCTTGTGATTACATTGGACCCATTAGGTTAATTTTCCATCTCAAGGCCAATAGAGTTCAATTCAGTTCAGTTCAGTCGCTCAGTTGTGTCCGACTCTTTGCGATCCCATGAATCACAGTATGCCAGGCCTCCCTGTCCATCACCAACTCCCGGAGTTCACTCAGACTCACGTCCATTGAGTCCGTGATGCCATCCAGCCATCTCATCCTCTGTTATCCTCTTCTCCTCCTGCCCCCAATCCCTCCCAGCATCAGGGTCTTTTCCAATGAGTCAACTCTTTGCATGAGGTGGCCAAAGTACTGGAGTTTCAGCTCTAGCATCATTCCTTCCAAAGAAATCCCAGGGCTGATCTCCTTCAGATGGACTGGTTGGATCTCCTTGCAGTCCAAGGGACTCTCAAGAGTCTTCTCCAACACCACAGTTCAAAAGCATCAATTCTTTGGCGCTCAGCCTTCTTCACAGTCCAACTCTCACATCCATACATGACCACAGGAAAAACCATAGCCTTGACTAGACGGACCTTAGTCGGCAAAGAAATGTCTCTGCTTTTGAATATAGCAGCCTTAATTAATTTCACCCCATATTTATTCCATCTACAACCTTAAGCCCCTTTCGCTACTTATGGTAACATATTCACAGGTTCCAGGGATCAGCACATGGGCACTTTTAGAAGTCATTATTCTGTCTGCTACATAAGAGTACCTACCACGAAGCAACACAAGGAGTGTTAATTTTTGCTATTCGTTGTTGTTAAGTCACTCGGTCATGTCTGACTCTTTGTGACCCCATGGACTGCAGCACGCCAGGCTTCCCTGTCCTTCACCATCTCCCAGAGCTTGCTCAAACTCATGTCCATTGAGTCAGCGATGCCATCCAACCATCTCATCTTCGATTGTCCCCTTCTCCACACATGTCTGTTGAGTCAGCGATGCTATCCAACCATCTTGTCCTCTGTCATCCCCTTCTCCTCTTGTCTTCAATCTTTCCCAGCAGCAGGGTCTGTTCTAATAAGTTGGTTCATTGTGTTAGGTAGCCAGAGTATTGGAGCTTCAGCTTCAGCAGCACTCCTTCCAGTTGATATTCAGGATTGATTTCATTTAAGGTTGACTGGTTGGATCTCCTTGCAGTCCAAGGGACTCTGAAGAGTCTTCTCCAACACCACAGTTCAAAAGCATCAGTTCTTCAGCTCTCAGTTTCTTTATGGTCCAACTCTCACATCCATACATGACCACTGGAAAAACCTATCTTTGACTAGATGGACCTTTGTTGGCCAAGTAATGTCTCTGCTTTTAAATATGCTGTCTAGGTTTATCATAGCTTTTCTTCCATTGCTATTCTTAATCCCCCATAAAGAAAGAAACTCTCTCTGAATGTTTTTTTCTGTTTAAATAATACGTCAAACAACCAATGTCCCAGAAACCAGATGCATATGGAACCTCCCACACTGTGTTTCAACACCTATTACAAACATACTTTTGGCATTCAGCCTTTACAGATGAAAAACGTAGAACAAGATTGTTACCTCTGACCTAAACACACATGGGCAAAGCTTTCCTGTTCTCTTTTTTCTCTGCACTTCCTCCTTTCTTAAGGGTATTTACGCTGTCATATCAACTTACCTATAGGTAGCTGCTGACCTTTCTGTTAAGCTTAAAGCAGCACACATCCGTCTGAAGCTGGGCAACTGTTCCTAATAGTCTAAGGGTCTCTGAAAACATATCCAGGATTCAGATGACCATTTTGGACTCAAGCCATCTCTTCCTCCCTGCTGGTTGCAAGGGCAGCATCATGCTGTCTGCCACGCAGATATGAACATGAGGCGTCACATGTCTTTTGCGCTTGGTAACACACTCCCAAACCCTCTGTCACTGGTGCTATCCAAGCCCAGGCTCGGTGTGCCCTTGTCTGGACTGTAGGCACAGCCTGCTCTCTCCTGCTTTCCTTCATTCCCTGACATATCACCACCTCCAGGAACTCTCTGTTCCTTCTCCTCCATCTCTTCTGCCTTAAATCAGTCCTTCTGCCTCATATCAGTCCTGCTTTGTGGTAAATCAGTCCTTGTCAGCATGCTGGAGGGTTCAGGGAATTTTTTTTTAAGCACCTACCATATGGCAGATATTGTACTTAGACATGTTACATATGTTATCTTACTTAATCCCAATTTAATGCCCTGGCAGGTATGTTCTGTCTCTCTTTCATTACTAGCAAGGCAACTGGGGGATAGAGAGTTGTGTGTAATTCAGCCAAAGCAGCACAGTAAGCAGCAGAGAGAAAATTCAAACTCAGATGTGTCTGATTTAAAAGTCCCTAATTTTCAGGGTTTACACTGGAGTCCCACCATTTGATTTTGTAGTTAAGGTTCTAAAACAGGTACCATATGAGGGTGTGCCCAAGTTCATGTACTTTAGGGGCAGATCTTCCAGTAGCCTACTGACCAACGTATCATTAGGGTTGGTCATCTTGCCTGTGGTTTCTGTAGGCTGCTAAGGACTGCTGTGTGTACTAATTTTTATCAAAGACTTAAGATGTATCAAACATTTGCCTTTGCTGTGGCTTGCAGATTAGCTCAAGTCCATTTCTCACATCTAAAGAAAAGAGGGCTGGGAAAGAAGGAAGGAAGAAGAGGTCATTTGCACAGGTGTGGGTGGCTTTGAGCCATGTGAACTTAGGGTTCTTGTGGAGGTAAATAATAGTAATAAATCTGTTTCTTTTCCATTAGAGATCAGCTCTCAATGACAAGCCCAAACATGCTTCTCTCCTTGGACCAAAACACCCACAAAGGAAACAGAAACCAGTTTAGCAACTTTGCAAGTGGGTGCGAAAGGATTCCTATACACAATGGTTCCTATTGTGCAACTGGGTCCTGTTAGGTTTGGAATGCTGATGGTTTATATCATCCTACTCTGAACTCTTACTGACAACCTACTGACTTTAGCTCAAGCTGATTTTTTGATGTGTCACATTTGTTAGAATTATAATTTTGATATTTCTTAAAGGTGAATGTAATCATAAAGCCTCCTTTACAGAATGAACTTTGTTCCCTTTTGCCACCCTTTCCTTACCAATTACTTTCTTGAAAGGAGAAAAAAAGTAATATAACTCAAATTGGGTGATCTTAAGAACAGGAAGAATGCTCTCTGGAGTCTTAAGAAGCCTTATTGGTCATTAAAAAAGCATCATAACAAATACTATACAAAACAGTTCAGGTGGGCAACTCTTATTCAAATGACAGCTTTGTCCTTATGTAGATGATGGAACTTGTAGAATTTTCATAAAGCTGCAAGAGATGGGCTTCACTAATATAAAGAAATATCCTTTCAAACCTTATTACTCCTTTTGTAAGAAGGAAAATGCAAACAAGATCGAATGCTAAACATGGCTCTTAGATTTTTGTTTAATTGTAAAAGCTAAACATAGCAGAAGTGGACCTTAATTTGAGAATTAAAAATACTGGCTGGTGTTAGTATTGGATCAGTAGTCAAAACTCGGCTGCAGAAGACAGTCATATAAAAGTATTGTGTCAGTGTGAAACTGACTAAATTGAAAACTGCACTGCGATTCTATAAAAGAATATCCATATTCATAGGAAATATACATGTGTGTATTTATGGCCCCAACCATGATGCAAGCAGCTTACTCTCCAATGTTCAACAAATATAAACATTGTACATCTGTGCGTGTGCTCGTGTGTGTTTCTGTGTCAGAGACAGAGGAGGAAAGCACAAATGTAAAACAAATGTGATGGATTATTAGCAGTAGCTGAATCTAGGTAAAGAGCATATGAGAATGTTAGCCCTAAGCAATATTAATTCACACTGCTGAGTAGATGCTGTTCAAATCTAAATTTCCAACTGAGATTATCATAAACTCTAGATCTATAAATTCAACTGTCTACTAGACATCCACTAGAGTATACCACAGGTATTTCAAACGCAATATTTCCACAGTTGGTTTCATAATTGTTGTCATTGTTGTTTAGCTTGTAATTTGTGTCCAACTTTTTTGTGACCCCAATGGAATGTAGCCCACCAGGCTCCTCTGTCCATGGGATTTCCCAGGAAAGAATACTGGAATGGGTTACCATTTCCTTCTCCAGGGATCAAACCCATGTCTCTTGCATTGACAGGTGGATACTTTACCACTGAACCACCTGGAAGCCCTGGTTTTATAATGCCCCTCTTTAAACCTGAGTTTCTGTCGTTCTTCTCTAGTCCCCAAATCTGTTCTTTCCTCTGTTCTCCCCAACCACATCTTCCCCATTAACACAGCTATAATCCCTCAAGAAATCCTAGCAATTCTAACCTGTGAAGTTTTTTCAATTGATTCACTTCTTTAAGCCCCTACTGTCATTATGCTTAGATAGCATGATTGACTCAATGTGTATGAATTTGAGCGAACTCTGGGAATTAGTGAGGGACAGGGAAGCCTGGTGCGCTACAGTCCATTGGGTCTCAAAGAGTCAGACACGACTTAGCAACTGAACAGCAACTCTGTCATTATTCAGCTTCATATACCACGTGGATTGTAATCATCACCTCCTGAAGTCACTCTTACATACAGGCTGTGTCTCCCTTCGCTCTGTCTCCTGTATTTTGGGCTAATTTTTAAAGTTCAAGGATCTTACTGATGCTCTCCTTATTGCCCTCTGGTTAAAATCTTAATTCTCATGTAATTTACAAGGCACATGAAGGCCCTGGTTCATATTTCTCTAATCTCAGATCTCTCCTCCCTCTGCATGCTCTAATTTATCACATCTCCTGTACCCTGCTTCTGTCACGCTGGACTTTTTGTGCTTAAAGCTTCCTGCTGAGGCTGGTCTTTCCCCCTGTAGTCTGTTTGCCTGAATACTTTCCATTTCTCCTATTCCCAACTACTTTTTCAACACATGATCCTAGTCACCTGATTTATTTCTCTCTTTAAATTTCAATGTAGACAACGTATCTCTAGCAAAGACTCATGACATCCCAAGTCTGAGCAAATAAGTAATTAGAAGCAAATTTAAAATAAAATAACAACAGGATTATTATGAATACATTTTTAAGTCTGCTGCTGCTGCTATTGCCCTACCTAAAAAATGTACACATTCAATAAGTCGTTAAGGTTTTCCACAAATATTCACTGGACATTTGTTATCTGCCCAGCAGCGTCTAGTTGGGCCATTGAACTGATGTTTCTTGGTCTCCTACAGTGTTCCAGACATCATTTCAGCTGTGGGGACTCTAGCAGTGAACATTCTTAGGGGACTATACAAAAACTTATAAAGGTATGGTATCAGTTAGTAATGTGTTATGAAGGAAAAAGCATGTACAGTGTGTTTCCCTGGATACTGGATACTGTGGTGAGAAAAGACCTTTCTAAGGAAGAGCTGTATGAATAGAGACCTAAATAAAATGATGGAGCAAGTTCAGACCAGTATCTGGGATGAGCATTCTAGGAAAAGAGGAACTATGAGTATGAAAGCCTTAAGACAGGAGCATGCTTAGTGTGTTCAAACAACAGCAAAGAAGCCTGAGTATGTTAAGTTCAGTAAACAGAAGGGGATGATGATGAAAGAGTGGTCTTAGGCCAGATCCTGTGATGGTGAGCAGTGAATTTACCTTTGCAGGTCTGATTTGATCTGAGTATTGATTTCAGTTGCCCTTGTGGATTTGTACTTGGACTGAGGACACAAGAGAGGATGTTGGGAACCGGGACAAGGCAAGGAGAGTCCCATCTAGTTCAAAGATGTTGCCTTAAGAATTAAGGAGCCAGACCTGGGCAGACTCTGCAGAACTGGAACGGTGATGTCAAAAGGTGTTTTTGCTTAAAAGCCTAAGTATCTCCCTGTTACCCTCAGATTAAAATCCAGATCCTCAGTATAATTTACAAGGCACACAAAGGTTCTTTTTAGTTGGTAGAGCAAAGCCTTTGTCCCACATTAAAGTAGCACTGTTGGGCAGACAGCTTGGACATTCCAAATCTCTTCTTTTTGCCCTTTCCCATCCCTGTTCTTGCCCGACTGTCCCAAAATTAACCTAGTCAAATCTGCGTCGTTTGTTTGTTTCCAGCTATTAAATGCTGATAGAGAGTACTTCTACTTTTGAAGTATAGCAGAGACTTTTGTCAGGAAGTGTAATAGACTGTTTTTAAAAATACAATAATAAATTCCAGTTTTTACATCAATTTCCAGCCACATGGTCTGATTAGATCAAAGACAGTAGGATTTCAATTTCTATACTACATACAGTAGGCATATATAAAAACAAAAACTAAAAGACCATTCTATTTTTCAAGAGAGCTAACTTGTTTCTAAGACTAATCAGTAGGACTAAGATCTCGAGTTATCTTCTCATATGGTATCTATTCCATTTCTTGTCCACTAATCATTTCATCATTTTCCTCTTTTATTATCTTGTACTTGATCTTTGCTATTTCCACTTCTCAAATGCCTGTAATCTTAAAAAAGTGTCTCCTTTTTGTTAAAAAAAAAAGTTTTTTCCCTCATATACATAGTCTCTAAAATTTGTAGAAAAAATATAAATAAGTAAGGATAGAAGAGAAACTATAGAGGAAAAGCATAGGTAAATGACATCAGTATGTGTATATATATGTATACATATAGGCATATAATTCATATACAGGGAAATTTTTAATCAGTAGTTATAATAACTAATAAAGTAAAAAATTTTAATATATACTATTAGGCAGTGTCCACAGCACCACTGAATCAACTTAACTTTGTAAGGTATAGTTTGGGCCAAGGCAGAAAGAGGAAAGACGGACCTCAACAGAAGTAGGTTACCTTTATTCAGGCAAGGAGGGGCGACAGTCGGCCTAACGACCAGGCTGAGAGCCAAGAAGGATGAGGGAGACTCCATATTTATAGGGAGGTTTGTGTAAGCAATAAGGGAAACATTAATCAGGTGAGATGTTTTGGGTATTCTTTAGTTGAAATGGCATTTGTAGTTGGGCATGGGGTGATAAGTCTTCTGGGCGGATGTAGGGGGTGGAAAGTTTCTGGACAAGGGGTGATAAGTCTCAGATAGATGCAGCCAGCCTGGAGCATCAGGGCGGGACCTAGAGTTCCCTTTGGTTTCTCCGAAGTTAGATGATTTAGCAAGGGCCTTTGAAACTGTTGTTTTCTTTTCTAGGCCCAAAAGACTCCTTCATTCCAGATCCTGAAATCATTAAAAAAAAAATGGGGAAAAAGGGTGCCATATCTCTCTGGCTACTTCCTGCTGGATAGGGGTGACGATTTGGGGTCTGGAATGGAGGATCGTCCTAGGGCCCAGTGTCTCCTTTTTCTGAGCTTGGGGTGAGGCTCTCGAGAAGAAGAATGGTCTTGACCTGATCTCAAGAGATGGCCTGAATCTTTCTTGGAGAAACCTTTGAAAGAGATTGAAGAGACAGGTTCCAAATAAGAGGAACAGAATGATAAGTACCAGTGGTCCCAGGAAAGGGAGCAACCAAGGGAGGACCTGTTGGAACAGATTTTGGGGACTCCAAAGGTTTTGTAACTCTTTTCTTTGCCGTTCAATTCTGTCTCTAAGTTCTTTGACTCTGTCCTGGACTATGCCTGTTTCATTAACAAAATAGCAGCAGTCCTCTCCTAGGAAAATGCAGGTCCCTCCCTTTTCTGTGGTGAGAAGGTCCAGGGCTCGCCTATTTTGTAGGGCCACAGAAGCTAATGAGTTAATTTGTCTTTGAATTGAAATGAAGGACTCCTCTACCTGCTCCATGTCTTCATTAAGTTCTGGGACAGCTTGTAGCAGAAATGGGCAGAGGTCGAGATGCCTCCAATCCCAGTGCCTAGGGCTGCTGCTATGCCAGTCCCAATCAGGAGAGGGGCTGTGACAGCTCGTCTTTTCCTATGGGAAAGTTCCCCTTGGAGGTAGACTATTTGTTCTACCTCTTCTTCTTTGAGAAATGTTAGGCCCGGGGTCAGCAAGACCAAGATGCAAGGTCCAGGGAAGTCCAACAGGAGACATGAATATGCATAGGTCCCCCAGAGAATGAAGATTCCCGGATTGGTGCAATTATTTGTGCTGTTCCAAAGAACCCAAGTGGAACAGAAGGAGGGAGCTGAGTTTGTAAGACCAGTGTAGTTTGGACTAGAGTAGTTAATACAGGTTAGGTTTGAAGAGGCTGAGAGTAGGACACTGTCAGAGACTGGCCCAGTGAGTTATGTAATTTTTTGTTGGGAAGGGGAGCTATATTTGCCTTGTAACAACCAGGTTGAGGGTAAGGGAATTGCTATGTGCAGTGAGGGAGACAGTGACATGCATATCCAGCACTGGGATGTGTGTTGTATGTACTGGAAGAACTGGAAAGGAGAGTTGAGAAGGCGGGTAAGGTGTTGGTTGCCAGAGGGAGGTTTTAGGAGAGGCCGTAATTGGGAAAGAAGGTCTAGCTGTTTATAAGGCTCAGGGGTCACCTGTAACCGGGAAATTATGTTCTTTATGACTTGTTCTTGTTTCTTTTCCTGATTTTGATCTAGTACCCTGTCCCCATCTGAGTACCCTCAGTGGGTAATGGGATAGAAACATGTTTCTTCCCTTTGGCTTATGGCAGGTACTCACGAAACTCCCTCTCTTTTGTACTTTAACAATGAGTAGGGATTTGGACTTCCCACCCCTGAGGTTCATGGTGCATGGTTTTGGAGCTGTAGTATAACATGAGGAATGTACGTAGGAATAAATGTCAGAGCAGGGGCAGGGAGTAGCCAGAAGGCTGGGGAGGGCAGCAAGGATAAGGAACAGAGGAGTCATGGGGTTGTAGATAGGCAGCGCAGAGGAAATAGCACCCTAGGATTAGAACACAGCTAGCAACGCAGGTGATACCCACGGAAAGACAAAGGGTAGGTGGCCAGTCCTGAGGGGAGACAGTTACTAGGCCTAAGATTAAGAGTGCTATTATAGTTAGAGAGACAGGGAGAGGCCAGTCAAGGCGAGGGGCAAAAGGCCCCAAGTTGGTGGTGGTTTGAATCTGAGGGGGAACAGTGTTCATTACGATGTGGAATGAGGTAGAGAATGAGAGTAGAGAAATCAATTTCGTCTGGAGTCAGGTTGCAGAAAGTTCCCTGGAGTCACAGTTGAGACACCAGTGTGGTCAGGTCTTTGAAGGAGGTTCCTGTCGGGGCGGCTGGTCCAGAGGTCTTGTAGTAGTTGGGTCAGGAGCTGTAGGTTAAAGAGAGTCCAGGTCATTTAGTGTCTTCTTGGATGGTTGACAGAGGTTGTTGCCGGGTGAATTTTAAGGAGGTGGGTCCTGTGAGGAGACCTGTTAGGGGTCAGTTAAGGAGGGCAGCGCAGGATCGGAGGTGACCCATTTTAGGCAAGAGAGGTGTACCTAGGAGGTGACCTTCTCGAATCTAGCTGTAGTTGGGATAAGAAGGATGATTTTGAATGGTCCCTGCAACTTTGGGGTTAGGTCACCCTGGGGATTATTAGACAGGTAGACCATGTCCCCAGTTTGTAAAGGGGGCAGGGAGGCTTGGGGGTCAGGGGCAGGCAAGTTGTGGTTGAGGTATTTCCAGAGGACACTGTGGAGTTCCACCAGCAGAGGGGAGTGTAAGAAGCTTGGTATGGAAGGAGGTTCATGGGGGTGTCCAGGAGGGAGCATGGGCCTTCCATACATCACCTCAAAGGGGCTCAGGCCCAGGGGCTTTCTGGGCAAAGCCTGTATTCTGAGGAGAACAATGGGCAAAAGTTTAGTCCAATCCAGATGTACTTCGAGGGTTAGTTTGGTAAGGGTTTCTTTGATTATTCTATTCATCCTTTCTACCTTTCCTGAGGACTGGGGCGGTATGGAATGTGCAATTTCCAGGGTATCTGTAAAAATTGGATAAGTTGTTGGGTGACCTTGGATGTAAATTCTGCGCCATTATCAGACTGTAGGGATGAAGGCAGGCCAACCCTGGGGATAATTTCTGTGAGGAGGATTTGGGCCATGGTGTGGGCTCTTTTGTTTGTAGCGGGAAATGCTTCTACCCATCCTGAAAAGGTGTCCACAAGGACCAGGAGGTATCTAACTTCCGGACCAGGGGCATATGAGTAAAGTCTATCTGCCAATCCTGTGCTGGGAGGCTGCCTCACACTTGCTGGGTTGGAAAGGATGTCGGTTTAAGGTTGGAATTGGAATTAGTATGTTGACATGTTTGACAGGGGTGGGTAAGGTTATCTAAATATTGTTGGTCAGCATTGGATATAGGGAAGTGGTTACAGAGGAACTGTTGGAGTGTTTTGGATGAGGGATGAAAAAGTGAGTGTAGATAAAAGAGAATTTCTCTGGTGGTGGGAGGGTCAGGAGGAGTCAGAGCTAAAATGACAGGGGACTGGAGGGAAGGATGGGACAGTGCTTTCTCCTTTGCCTTCTGGTCTGCAGCATTGTTGTAGGCTGATATGAGACTTCTCTTTTGATATCCCCTACAGTGGAGGATGGCAGCTTTGTTTGGTAAGAGTGCTGCCTCTAGAAGTTTGTGGATGAGGTCTGAATCAATAATAGGGAATCCCTTTTGGGTTAGGAAACCTCTTTCTCTCCATATTAGGATGTTTGAGTGAAGTATTTTATAGGCATATTTGGAGCCTGTGTGGATGATAACCCTTAGATTTTTCAGTTCAGTCGCTCAGTCATGTCCGACTCTTTGCGACCCCATGAATCGCAACACGCCAGGCCTCCCTGTCCATCACGAACTCCCGGAGTTCTCTCAGACTCACGTCCATTGAGTCCGTGATGCCATCCATCAATCTCATCCTTGGTCGTCCCCTTCTCCTTCTGCCCCCAATCCCTCCCAGCATCAGGGTCTTTTCCAATGAGTCAACTCTTNTGCCTTCCAATGCAGGGTGGTGGTGGTTCAATCTCTGATCAGAGAACTAAGATCCCACATACCTCATGGCCAATAAACCAAAATATAAAACAGAAGCAATATAGTAGCAAATTCAAAAGAGACTTAAAAAATAGGTCCATGTCAAAAAAACCTTAAAAAAAAAAAAAAGAAAGAGTAACACAGACTTTTGTTTTTAAGAAAGTGCGAGGACAATGCCAACAGAGACAGTTATAAGAGTTGACTCAGCAAGCAAAACAGGAGTTGGGGCAGGTGGGACTAGGGACTTGACTTTTTCATGAAATACAGTGCTATTTGATTTTTAAATTTACACCTGTTTTACTTCACCTTGGTATGTACAGACTTTTCCACCATTTCTCCTCTTCACTGCAAGTCTTTCAATAGAAAACACTGGTGATAAAAAATATCTGTGCCTTGGACTTTCCTGATGGTTTAATCATTAAGACTCTGTTTCCACTACAGGTGGCAAAGGTTTGATCCCTGGTTAGGGAAGTTCCACTTGCCACCTGTGAGATCATTAAAAAAACAAAAAACAAAAACTGTCCCTCGATGCTGAGGTCATCCAGCTCTTTGCCCTGAGTGTATATCATACCCTCAGTGCCAGGCTCTTTTATATTTGCCCAGTTAATCTGCACTGGGGGAAACTGATCAGAAAGAGTGAACAAGCTCAAAGGTATGTTAATAGAGAAATACTTAAATGTCATTAATGTTGTTATTGTTATTGTTCAGTTGCTAAGTTCTGTCTGACTCTTTGTGATCCCATGGACTGCAGCAAGCCAGGCTTCCCTGTCCTTCACTATCTCCTAGAGTTTGCTCAAATTCATGTCCGTTGAGTAGGTGATGCCATCCAACCATTTCACCCTCTGTCACCCCCTTATCCTCCTGCCCTCAATCTTTCCCAGCATCAGGGTCTTTTCCAATGAGTCAGCTCTTCACATCAGGTAGCCACAGGTAGCCAAAGTATTGGCGCTTCAGCTTCAACTGGGCTTTAGTTCATAGGAAGCAAAGAATTGGCCAGTATTGAGCGACCTACAAAACTTCAGTATATGCATGAGAATTACACATTGCTAAAATGCAGATTCTAGTTCCTTGACCTAGAAATTATTTTTCTCCCTTTTTAAAAAATATTCTGATTCTTTATGTGTTTGGTATGGTCCAGGAATCTGGATTTTAAACAAGTGTCACGGGTAATTCTGATGAAGGTGGTACGTGGAAGCCATGGAGACACACTCACTTGTTGAGTTGTGTCAGACATACTAGAGTTGATTTTATTTTTCTTTTATTTGAGTGACACTCAAGGAATTCCAAAGGGAACAATTTAAACTGTTTTCTCAGCTAAACATCTAGGGACCAGTAGCTGAATATATTTTACACGAAGAGGAATGGAGTAGCTTTATGCAATAAGATCAAGTTCCTGGCTCCTGTCCTAGAATAATGTAAGATCATTTCATTGGTTACCAGTTGGATGCTAACCAAAGAAAGATAAATATTTGTGGATTCAGAGATAGTATTTAAAGAAATACTGTAGAGAAGGATGAAGTCTAATGCTACCTGGAATTTTCAAAATCATCAATCAGAATAATCATTTTTAAATGCATCACAATGTAATATGGCAAATTATAAATTATACATTCATTTGCTTAGTTCTTACCCATGAAATTCTTACATAAATTACTGTTTGTCTTTTTTTCATCCTTTTCCTTCTGTGTAGGTTGTAAAGGCTCAGAATAGACACTGACAGTTGAAAAAAATAATATAACTTACCATAATATGTTCCAGCATCTGAGAAGATGAAAAAGTTTAAACCTAGCTGTCACTTATTTTTATAAGTATAAAGCTCTATTAATACTTTCAGGTGAGATAGGCCAGGACTGTAGTAAATCATCTAAGTTAATGTCCTCTTTACAATCCAATTCTTAGCCCTTAGTGTTCCTCACCCGCCAGCCCCCATTTAGAGGCAGAAGCTAAACCAGACTTTGTTTCTAATCTCCACTTCTACTTTGTATATTATTTCTATGGTAAATGTGACCATATACTGTAAGATCAATTATTCCTAAAATAATAATGGTGAGGATGATAATGGTGATGGAGGTGATGATGGTTAGTATTTATTGAGAGCTTACAATGTTATAAGCATTAAGTGTTTTATGTGCATAAAGTTATTTGAATGGCATAAATCATGACAATTCCCATTTTATAGATGAGAAGATTGAGGCCCAGGGAGGTTAAAAATCTTCAGTTCAGTTCAGTTCAGTCGCTCAGTCGTGTCCGACTCTTTGTGACCCCATAAACTGCAGCACACCAGGCCTCCCTGTCCATCACCAACTCCCAAACTCACATCCATCGAGTCAGTGATGCCAAAAAATCTTGCCCAGTATAAATTAAGTAACAATCTAGGCTTCAAACTCAGATATGCAGATGATACCACTCTAAAGGCAGAAAGTGAAGAGTAACTAAAGAGCCTCTTGATGAGAGTGAAAGAGGAGGATGAAAAGGCTGGCTTAAAACTCAACATTAAAAAACTGGCATCTGGTTATCACTTAATGGCAAATAGATGGGGGAAAAGCGACATCATATTTTTTTGGGCTCCAAAGTCACTGTGGACGGTGACTGCAGCCGTTAAATTAAGAGTCACTCGTTCCTTGAAAGCTATGACAAACCTAGACAACATATTAAAAAGCAAGGACATCACTTTGTAGACAAAGGTCTGTACAGTCAAACTATGATTTTTCCAGTAGTCAGGTATGGATGTGAAAGCTGAACCATAAAGAAGGCTGAGTGCTGAAGAATTGATGCCTTTGAACTGTGGTATTGGAGAAGACTCTTGAGAGTCCCTTGGACAGCAAGGAGATCAAAACAGTTAATCCTAAAGGAAATCAACCCTGAATATTCATTGGAAGGACTGTTGCTGAAGCTGAAGCTTCAATACTTAGATTGCCTTATATGAAAGGCCGACTCATTGGAAAAGATCCCGATACTAGGAAAGATTGAAGGCAAAATAAGAAGGGAGTGACAGAGGATGAGATGGTTAGATAGCATCATTGACTCAGTGGACATGCATTGAGCAAACTCCAGGAGACAGTGGAGGACAGAGGAGCTTGGCCTCTGAACAACAGGCTTCAACAACAGGCAATGTCATTTGCCCATCAACAACAGGCAAGCAACAATAGGCTTCAAACTCAGGCAATCTGATTCCATGGCCGATTTCTTTACCTGGTACTTTCTATAATCCTACCTTCCTAATGCCTCAACAAGAGGGTAATATTAGGGGTAATATTTCAAATGAAGAATCTGAGAAAGGGGCTTCCATTGGTGGTTATTTCCCCCTGGTTTGCATTATGGTTTTGGATATGGCAACGCATTATTTATAAATTTAGTGATACAATTGATTTGAACTACCTTGGGACTATTTGGTATATCTTTCATTACAGTTTTTCCCTTAGTTTTAATGTATTAAGATTTTCATAAGAACTATCATGTGATAGACAGTATTTTAAGCCTAGGTCAGAATTTACATACAAAAACCTAAATAAGAGAGAATAGCTATTGGCTTTCAAATGGAAAATAAGTGAAAAGATAATTTGATGAAATAAAAACCAGGCCATAATCTTTTTATAAGGATGTTAATTAGCAGGTGAAGTGAAAAGTCACTCAGCTGTGTCTGACTCTTGCAACCCCATTTCATTCTCCTCCTTAGCAGGTATACCTCATGTTTAACCAGAGTAGTAACCTGTCCAGGAGAGCAGGTCCTTTGGCGAGGGGAGAGGGCTAGGTGTGGTAACCACAGAGTTTATACACGGACATGATCACATTCCTAATTCCTCACCACTTAGGGCTCTAGCATTGGTATTGTAAGCCATGGACAAAACCCAGCATCTGGAAAATGACAATAATATAGGAAGGATCTAAGGAGAAAACAACATAGGCTTTTCAACACTCACGAAGAGGGAAACTTGCTGAAAGTGATAGGCTTCTGAGGGGCAACACAGAATTCTTTGGTGGGCTGGAAACTCACCAAAAGCTTTCTCTTTGTCCCAGAGCCAGCAACAGAAGAGGTGAGGAAGCAACTCCCACTCTAGCAGCCAGACCAGACTATGTAGAAGAGCAGTCAACATCTCTATTTGATGTCTCTGGTTAGAGACGTCAACATATTGAAGGAAGGGAACTCTTCTTATAATTATAGACAAGCTGAAATAGCCTGAACTATTAGGCAGAACTGAGAAAATAAGTCCTTCTTAGTCTATGTGTTACCCCAAGTAGAGGCAATAATACAGCAGTGGTGATGGTGATTATGATGAAAACTGTGGTAGGTATTTTGACTTACATTTAAGATGTTTCATAATTTGGACACAAATGCTATTATGTAAACATGGGGAAGCATGGGAGTCTGTACTCTGTTTTTCTATGCCTAAGCAGCAGAGGGTTTCAGATGGTGTCATTACAATAAATAAGCACTAAGGGGGTGCTCTTTTAATTGAGATGATTCATTGATGTAATGGTAGAAAAGCCAAATGAATCTATGAGGGAAATATTTCCCCAAGATCCACAGATACAACACAGAAATCATCACAGATCTTTGAGAATCACAGACATTGTTGAGAAAAAAAGTTGACTAGAGATGTAGTAACTTACAGGTAGTTATGAAACCAGTGAAACAACTGGAAGGCAATGCAATTCTCCAATTGATAACAAGAGTTTGGCTTTATCTCTTAGTCAAACAAAACTCGACTGAATGGCTCAAAGAGACAGAAAAAAATTCTAGAAATTCTTGGGAGACTTAATTTCAAAAGGAGGCATTGAAACTATTTAGTTTTTAAATCTCTTAATGTATAGACAGTGAAACTGAAGATAAGAGGTTTGTTTGTTGTTAAAGGTCATCCTTAGAGCCAGAATCAGCTGCAACAGGACTTCAATGGCTCCAGGCAAGTCTCCTATCTCTGTTTTCTGTGTTTGTTACCTCTGGTTCAGTTTATTTTTTGATGTCCTAACTGAAGCATGTATGTCTTAAAGGGCAACATTCTGAATTTCATGTTTTGGTCTCAAGCTAGGGTTAGCTTGTTGTTGTTCAGTCGTTAAGTCATGTCTGACTCTTTGTGACCCCATGGACTGTGGCACTCCAGGCTTCCCTGTCTTTCACTATCCCCTGGAGCTTGCTCAGATTCATGTCCATTGAGTCAGTGATGCCATCCAACCATCTCATGCTCTGTCACCCCCTTCTCCTCCTGACCTCAATCTCTCCCAGCATCAGAGTCTTTTCCAATGAGTCAGTTCTTTGCATCAGATGGTCCAAGTATTGGGCTTCAGCTTCAGCATCAGTCCTTTCAGTGAATATTCAGGGTTGATTTCCTTTACAATTGGCTGGTTTGATCTCCATGCTGTTCAAGGGACTCTCAAGAGTCTTCTCCAGCACCACGGTTCGAAAACATCAATTAATGGTTAGCTTATAAGTGCTTAAAGATGCCAGTTGGTTACCTGGGGCTTTTATTATGCGTATGGTCCAATGCCCTTCATCAGAATTATCCCAAGATATAAGACCAGAGAATAGGCAAAATAATTGCCTTGCGAACTCAAATTTCGTGACACATACCATTTTTATGAAACAAAAACAGCTTGGCAAATTATTCATTTCTTCTGAGTGGTTTCTTCAAAGTTAAAAATAAGTTGGGAAAGGAAACCTTCATTTTAGCAATCTTCAATTACTATAGCCAATTTAGTTGGGGAGATCTAGTAGCCAGGATGAGAACACGGGTAGATGATCACTTTATTATATGTGAACTCTTAGTGCTCTCACAATTTGGTCTAAGTAATTCTTGTTAAAATGTGCTTGCTACATTGAAAACGCTTTCCTGCTAATTATTATTTCTCATACTAATATTAAAAATATCTTTAAAAATAATTAACCTATTATTAATTTTATGCTGATACTTCGTTGCTGTGTAGGCTTTTCTCTAGTTGTGGTGAGTAGGGGCAACTCTCAGGGATCGAACCTGTGTCTCCTGCATTGGTGGGCATAACAATCCATATTTAAGGCACAGAGATTTAAGACAGATTTCTCAAGTTTACAGCTGTTTGGTGCAAAAATCAGGATAAAAGGTTTGGGGTTAAAATATACACACTAACATTATATATACAATAGATAACCAAGAAGGACCCGCTGTTGGAGAAGTAAATGAGAACCCACTCCAGTATTCTTGCCTGGAGAATCCCATGGACAGAGGAGCCTGGAGGGCTACAGTCCATGGGGACATGGCTGAAGCGACTTAGCACAAGAACCTATTGTATAGCACAGGGAACTATACCCAATATCTTGTGATAACCTTAATAGAAGAGAAGGTTAAAAAAAGGAATATATATTTTTATATATACATGTATAACTGAGTTATCTTGTTGTACACCTGAAACTAACACAACATTGTAACTCAACTATATTTCAATGAAAAAAAATGCCAGGACTAAAGTTCAGGTCTTTTGACTTTCAACCAAGTTTTTTTTTCTCCTGGATGCAATTCTTTTCATTCTAACATTAAAAAAAGGATCTTGTTTTATATTTTTCTTATAACAATTCACTGTTTCATGAATATATATGTCTGTTTCTTATTTTGATTATAAGAATCATTTACTCTTTATAGCATGTCCCACCCTGCAGTTCACGAGGATAGCAAGCACTCAGTAAGTGTCTGTTTTTAAGATCAAGTATATGACTTTTATAAGATGAATGTTATCTGAGTTAGGACAGTGAAGCATTATATACAATTAATTCAATTCTTTCCCCTATCATCACAGTTTAATAAGAGCTTCAGGTCTAATTAGCAGATACTGGTCAAAAGGCCTGCATCAAATTTATGCTATCATCACTGAGTTATTAGCTTGAGATATGGGCTTCACTTCCTCCATTAAAAACATGAGGATGCAGTACTTTTACTATGAGAAAAATAGTCTCTATTTTCAGAATCACATCACATCTCTTGGATGGTGATGAACATTTCTTAAGTTTTACTATATACCAAGCACAGTCTGAGTTCTTAGGTAAGCTTTTATAACTTTATAACTCAAGAGCTGGTGCCATTATTATGCTTTTACATATGAAGAAACTGAACCTTAGGTCAAGTAACTTGCCCAAGGTCTTGCAGCTAACAAAATAGAGACAGATAAAAACCTAGGTGGGTGTGAATCCAAAACAGAAGTTGTTAATACTCTACTGTACTATACCTATAGCTTTGACACAATTATAACACAATATTGACACAGTTAAAGTTACCACTTTCCCCACTGCAGTTTAAGTTAATTGCAGTCACCTCAAATAGTGAACTCTGTTCTGTCATGTCCTACTAAAATAAAAACCAGTCTAAGGAAACTCCTTTTTGTAGACAGTTATTCTAGACCTGAGATTGTATCTTTATGTTACTTTAGGTTGTAGTATGTTCCCAACGTCAACTTTTTAAGTTTTTAAAACAGTATTTCAAGTTTTCCTTCAGTCTGTATGCTTAGCCACCTGTATATTTTTTCTACACTTCCCCAAAGTGGACGAAGGGAAAAACAGAAAACTTTTTGAGATTAACAGAGGGCTCTGGTTTATTGGTATGTTTGAATGCACAGCCCGTTGAACAGACTTGGTTTCTAACCGATTACAAGTCCCCACGAAGAAAGGCCCTGGCTTTTTAATTCTTCTCTGAATCTCTTGTTCAGTTTGGTTGTTAGGATTAAGTTAAGCAAGCAAAGGAGGTTAGGCAGGAAGCAATTGAATCAATTAGTTCAACCGCCTCCTTTTCAGAGAGACCGCTAAGTTCCAGGAGAGTTGATGATTTACTGAAGCCCGTGTATACAAATCTGTGCTGTCTCACCGTCCCAAGAGTCTACAATAGCTATCAAGAAAATAGCATGTTTGATAGCAGGTAAGAATTTCTGGGCTGGGTTTAAGAACGAAGAAGAAGAGGGTGTTGTATTTAAGAAAAACTCCCAAGGCCCATTTCTTGGATCCCAGTCCTGCCTTGGCTATTTATTCACAGTGCTGTCTCGGGCAAGTTATTTCTCTGTGGCTCCATTTCTTTAGTTGAGGGTGTTAACTAACTAAACTAAACTACGGTTTAGTTAACGGTGCCACCCTCACTTGGTTGGTGTGGGGGTTAAGTGAGCTAGACCTTTAAAACAGCGATGAAAGCATTATGAAAAGACCCGGGTTCGATCCCTGGGTCGGGAAGATCCCCTGGAGAAGGAAATGGCAACCCACTCCAGTACTCTTGCCTGGAGAATCCCATGGAGGGAGGAGCCTGGTAGGCTGCAGTCCATGGGGTCGCGAAGAGCGACAAAGTACTAAGTACTAGTCTCACGAACCATTGTTTCTACCAAAAATTTCAGACGCTTTATGTTCCAATTTTGAGCTCTCCCATGCTCTATCCTGGCATTCCTCAGCGTTTGAAACCTTCTAAACAAAGTCGATACCTGCATTTTCGAAGAATTCAAATGGTTCACGCTTATGAAATACTGAACAAACAGATACACATCACACAACACAGCAGCACACATCGGACAGCACAACAGAAGAGTGTGGGGGAGCAGGCACCTCAGGGGTTATTAAGAGACGCTGACAAACAGCGTTCGATCCGAGCAAGGCGGTCCCGGGATGCGGACTCTGGCAGTTCAGGACACACACAGGCCGCAGGCACGGGTGACAGCTGCGTCCCTCCCTGGGGTTGGGCGCCATCGCGGCGTCGAAGGGGACCAGTCTCATCCCTCCAGGCCCAGGTGGGCTGCAGGGTGACCGAAACGCACTCAACCGGAAACTAGCCCCAAGTTTGGGTTTATTTTTTTCACAGCAACCCTGTGATGCTGGCGATGGACAGGGAGGCCTGGAGTGCTGCAGTCCGTAGGGTCGCAGAGAGTTGGACACGACTGAACAGCAATCCTGAAGACAAAGGCACTTGTTATCTAGGTCACCTTTTTGGGGGGTCTGTGGCCCTCCTCCTCCTCCCGGTCCCCCCGCCCCCCGGCTTTGTCCCCAACTTCCCCCAGCGCTGACTCGACGGCGCCCCGCACGTCGGCCCGCCTTTGTCCGCCGGCCGCCCAGCTCCCCTTTGTTGTCCACCGCTGCTCCTGGAGAGGGGTGGGCTGGCCGCCGCGCTCAAGGAGGAGGAAGGAGGGATAGACTGTGGCGGGGGGGGCGGGAAGAGGAGGCAGAGAAGCCCCGACTCGAGACGGGAGGCCGGCCCGCGAGCCGTCGGCCAGCCACATCCGGACAGCCCCTGGTCCCCCCTACGCCGGACTCCAGGGCCCGGGGGGCCCGGGATAGGGGCGGAGCGCCGCGCAGCCGGTGGCCCCTGATTGGCTGCGGGCGTCGAGGCGCCGCGCCGCGATTGGGCTGCGGGGCTGTCTGGCGCGAGGGCGCGCGNTCTCCGTGGCAGCCCGGGGTTGGGGGGCGCGCGCAGGGCCCCCGACGTGAGCGCGTGCATGCTTGGCCCCCGCTCTCCGCCTGGGCAGCGCCCGACCCCGGCGGGCAGTCGGCGATCGAAGCCCCGAGCGGCTTCCAGTGCGTGGTGGGCACGGGTGTAGACAGTGCGTGGAAAGGCTGGGCTTTGCGGGAGCCCGGGGTGCTTGTGCCCTGCGCGCGTGGCACCCGACGCTCCGCCGGGGGAGTGGAAAAAGGATGGATGTGCCTAGGCGGAGGGCGCAATTGGACGCGCCGTGGTGTGGCCTGGAGGAGGCCAGCTCCGGGGTCGGCCGCTGGCCCTTGGGGACAATTGGCGTTGAAGTGCGGCTTATTCGAGAAGGAGGCAACCGTTTGGTGGGGGGAGAGGGGGGTGGTGGAGCGGGAAGGCAGAGATTCTGCAGAAAAGTCGAAGTGAGTTTAATAACCAGGGTTTCCAGCGGAGAAAGTGGCAACGTTGTAGACGGGAGACACCCTCCCCCGCTCCCAAAAAGCATTTGACACAATATAGGGGAAGATTTGACATTTCAGTCCTCACTTGGGAGTTTGCAAGGAAGGCCTAAAGGGTTATTGAGAAAGAAACAGTCTTGTGATGGGAAAAGCAGCGCCATTTTTTTGTTCAGAAAAGAAAGTTTGGGAGTTGTCAAGAGTGGTATTTAGGGCAGTTGGGGGCTCAGAGACCATTGCTTTAGCCCCAGGCTAGAAGTAGTTTGCTGAAAATCTTGCTTCAGATTATTTCAAGTGGACTTGATCTAGAAGTGTTTGCACTTTACAGGGGATCCTGGGTCACTGTCCTTCTCTTGAACGTGTCGCTGTCATTGATGTCATCAGGGATTTCAGTTCTAATACAGGATTCCTCTGTGTCCAGACTCCGTTTCATAGCAGCAAGAGGGGACATTATCCCGTGCTTAACATTGTGACACTTGGTACTTCGTGCTTCAGTGTTGGAAAAGTAAAATAGAATCTCTAATGAGTACAGAAAAATTCTGTCTCTGTTCAGATCTGAATTCCTTACTTATATTTCAATCATAACTGTTGGTTCTCCTCCATCCATGGGATTTTCCAGGCATGAGTACTGGAGTGGGCTGCCATCGCCTTCTCCGTCTTGGTAAATACCATCCCCCATACATCATTTTTAGAAATTAAAAAAAATTTTTTAATTTTATATTGGAGCATAGTTGACTTACAATGCTGTGTTAATATCAGGTGTACAGCAAAATGATTTGGTTATACATATGCATACATCTATTCTTTTTCAGATTCTTTTCCCATGTAGGTTATTACAGACTGTGGAGTAGAGGTCCCTGTGCTGTGCAGTAGGTTCTTGTTGATTATGTTTTATATATGATAGTGTTTATAAGTTTCTCCCAAACTCCTTACCCCCGTACATCTTAAATGAAAGTTAGAATGTGCATCTTGCTAATAGATTCAGGTGCTAAAAGCGAAATTCATCACATGTTGTGAGAAAGTAGTCTTCTCTGTTTATTAATGAACTGATCAGAACTCGGGGTTTTTGTCTTCTCAGTCCTGGGGAGCATTCTCACTTTCCTGAAGTGGAGCACAGTGTATGCCTTTTAGTGTGTTACAACCCCCTTGGCTTAAGTAGGTTGCTCCTTTTCTTCGCCTGGCCTCAGTGCAACATATTTCCCCCTTTCTCGCCTACATGATCCTACAACGTGCATTCTTATATCCCATACGTAATCTCTATCGTTTCTGAAATTTCATACTCACTCTATCAAAAAAAGCTATTTTCTGGCTCTAAGGTCCTTCTCTTCCTCTGACATCAAATAACTGCTTTTATAATTTCGTAATTTCTCAAAACACTGTTAATTAGCACATACCAAATTAACATGCTAACAAGTTATATTTTTACACTTTTCATTTCCTGATTTGTCTTTCTCCAGTTGAATCACACTATTTGATTACAACTAATTTTTAGGCTTTCTCTCAACTGGGACACGATATTTACATGTTACCAAATTTAATTTCTGTTTTGTTCAACTTCAAAATAGTAGCTCAATGACTACTTATCCAGTCTTACTAAATGAATTTGTAGTTATTCCAAGTGCTTTATCAGCAGAAAAAAACAGTCAGTTCTTCGGTGCTTCAGAAAAACAGTGTATTATCACCATAAAAAGTTAAGCCTTGTATTAAACCAATATTAAGACTTGCTAAGAGAAAAAACAACCCAAAATACAACTGGCTATGGAAATTCAGAGTAGTCTCAAGAGAATGAAGGTGTTCAAAGTACAAAATCAAAAGCTGTGGAGGACTTCGCTGGTGCCGCAGTGGGTAAGAATCCATCAGCCAATGCAGCGGGACATAGGTTCGATAGCGACTGAAGGAAGATTCCACGTGCAGCGGAGCAACTGAGCCCATGAGCCACAACTACTGACCCCAAGCGCTGCAACCAGAGGCCACGGAGTGAGAAGCTGGCACACCATGGGGAAGACCAGCCCGGCCCGCTGCAACTAGAGAAAGCCCACGGACAGCAATGAAGACCCAGTGCAGCCAAAAATAAATAAACAAAAAAAGAAAAAATACCTGTAGATAATAAAGGAGGAAAGTCAAAATTTTAAGTCCTGTCACCATCCCTTGATTCTCTTGCTTTATGTCAGGACTGAAACGAACTTGATTGCTGAGTTGTTTTTTTTTTTTTAATGATTTCATTACATCAAATCACTTTTAAAGTTACAAGCATTATATAAACTAAAAGGCATTAGCACAGCAGAGAAAATATGTCATTGTGATAGGGAGAGAGAGAAACAGAGAAAGAGGGAGGAAAAAGAGCACAATCCTCTTCCCTAAATCAAGTGAAAAGCTATAGGCCTATCTCTTCTGCTTTCAATGGCAAAACATTAAAAAAAAAAAAAAAATCTACCCTGCATTTGCTGATATCCTAGCTTCAACCTACTTAAGCCAAGGGGGTTGTAACACACTAAAAGGCATACACTGTGCTCCACTTCAGGAAAGTGAGAATGCTCCCCAGGACTGAGAAGACAAAAAACCCTGAGTTCTGATCAGTTCATTAATAAACAGAGAAGACTACTTTCTCACAACATGTGATGAATTTCACTATTAGCACCTGAATCTATTAGCAAGATTCACATTCTAACTATAAACACTATCATATATAAAACATAATCAACAAGAACCTACTGCACAGCACAGGGACCTCTACTCCACAGTCTGTAATAACCTACATGGGAAAAGAATCTGAAAAAGAATAGATGTATGCATATGTATAATCATTTTGCTGTATACCTGATATTAACACAGCATTGTAAGTCAACTATGCTCCAATATAAAATTAAAAAAATTTTTTTAATTTCTAAAAATGATGTATGGGGGATGGTATTTACCAAGACGGAGAAGGCGATGGCAGCCCACTCCAGTACTCATGCCTGGAAAATCCCATGGATGGAGGAGAACCAACAGTTATGATTGAAATATAAGTAAGGAATTCAGATCTGAACAGAGACAGAATAGTAGCAACTTTACTTTTCCGACACTGAAGCACGAAGTACCGTGTCACAATGTTAAGCACGGGATAATGTCCCCTCTTGCTGCTATGAAACGGAGTCTGGACACAGAGGAATCCTGTATTAGAACTGAAATCCCTGATGACATCAATGACAGCGACACGTTCAAGAGAAGGACAGTGACCCAGGATCCCCTGTAAAGTGCAAACACTTCTAGATCAAGTCCACTTGAAATAATCTGAAGCAAAATTTGGGGCAGCTGGAGGAGGAAATGGTAACCCACTCCAGTATTCTTGCCTGGAAAATCCCATGGACAGAGGAACCTGGAGAGCTACAGTCATTTGGGTCACAAAAGAGTTGGACATGACTTAGCGATTAAACAACAATGTATGTACATATGGTATTAAGCATTTGAGTAAAAGGTCTGTTTTATTTTTTTAAACATGTGGCAAGTTGTTTGGTAGATCATTGTTTTAGATCCAGGTTGCCAGTGTATTTTTTGAGGACAAGGTGGAGAGGAAGACCTTTCCTAACGCTGAAGTGCTGGTGGAGATGGTTGGGGTGGGCAAAACTGTGTGGACAGAAGAGGGAATCCTTGTATCCTTTTTTTGGGGTCATTTTGTTGATTGACGGTTTCTGTGTCTTCTCCCCAACTCAATGCCATGTAAACAACCAGGAAGTGAAATACTGTCTTAGGGAAAAGAGTAGTTTAAAACATTAACCACTTTAATTCTCCTACAATTGTGTACTGTGATGAACTGTGTTCTATAGGTGAAGAAGCAAATGACATTCTCAGTTTTGAGCTTTTTTAAGATTATGACTTTTAGGAAAAAAGGTGATTGGCAACAAAACAAGCAAATTAAAGGTCTGTTTTATTTTAAAATTGCCATTTGACTGCTTTAGGTTTTGGACACAAATATTTAACTCATTTGTCGCTCCTGTCTACTTTTGCACTCATAATGAGCCTCAGCTTTCATCCTGATAACCCTGCCGTGTTGAGGCAGTCTGCGGTGGAAGATTGCTTTTCATCAAGAAGGCATATGGGACTGAGAATCTTGACTCTGTATTTTGGGCCCTGCCAGTTAACTAATTTTGAATACGTCACTTTACATAAATGAGTTTCCCCCTGTGTAAAATGTGTGTTGCACTTGGTTTTAAAATTCCATGATTCTGTGTTTGTTTCATCCAGCTGCCCCAAATTCTTTTTGGACTGAGTTGAAGGGAGTATAAATATGAACTCGGGGAGGAAAATGGACTAATACATTTTGATGTTTTCAGCAGTAAGTTTAAACTGCCCTTCTGGTTAGTCCCAGGGCAAATGCGAAGGACCAGGTGCCCTAAGTTGTAGTCTATGTCAGTTTCCCTGTGTCAGTTTTCCTTCTTTGATAGAAAGTAGTAATGCCGTGGCAGAGCAGAAATGGTGTGGTTGGTTTGGAACGAGATTCTGCCAGCCTTGTGCTTGTTGGCAAATTACTGTGTATTTCCTGAAGACCCAGTTTCCTAATCTGTAAAATAAAGATAATAAATAGTAGCTATCTGTATGCCAAGACATGGAAGCAACCTAGATGTCCATCGACAAATGGGTGAAGAAGTTGTGGTACATATACCTAAAGAAATGTTACTCAGCCATAAGAAGGAATGAATTTGAGTCAGTTCTAGTGAGGTGGATGAACCTAGAGCTTGTTACACAGAGTAAGGAAGTCAGAATGTGAAAAACAAATAACTGTATATTAACACGTATATAGGGACTCTAGAAAGATGGTACTGATGAACCTGTTTGCAGGGCAGGAGTAGAGATGCAGACGTGGAGAACAGACTTGTGGACCCAGTGGGGGAAGGAGAGGGTGGGATGAATTGAGAGTAATATTGACATATATTTACTGCCATGTGTAAGATAGCCAGCTAGTGAGAAGGTGTATAACGCAGGGAGCTCAGCGCAGTGCTTTGTGATAACCTAGAAGGGTGGGATGGGTGGTGTGGGAGGGAAATTTAAGAGGGAGGGGATATATGTGTACTTATGACTGATTCATAAGAAACCCATGGTTTCTGTATGGTAGAAACTCAACACAAAATTGTAAAGCAATTATCCTCCAATTAAAAATAAATAATAAATAGTAGCTATTGGTATTTATATTAAAATACAAATACCCAGCTCCTGGTATATGTTTGCTGCACGCCTTTCTTCGTTACAAAGTATGCAGTATTTGGGATGTGTCTTCTATTTTTCTTTTGGGGAGCTGACATCTGTTCATATATATTCCATTTTAAGTCTCTAGGACTTCCTTTTTAGGAAGGGAAATTTCAGGCTCAGGTTCAGTCCTATCCCCCACACGGTGATTAAACTGGGATTAAAATCTCATTTTGAATTTGGAGTCAAAAGTGGTTTTTCTGCTTCCTCACTGTTCAAGAGATCTTTGTCCTCTGCTTTGAAAATGCCTAAGTAGGCTCAGATAACCCTAGTCTCTGTTTGCCGTGGCCCATCAGAGCTGACTTTCCAGGGAAATAAAACAGCTCACATACAGCTTTTGCCTGCAGTCAGTTTAGCAGGTGGGATTCTGCGATGATAGAACTTGGCAAGATTTCTTTCAAATAAAACAAGCTGCAAACAGGGGCCCCTGGAAGAGCGATCATGTCGTGGTTTTATGAATGACCTGGGTCCTGCTTTGGTAAATATGTAGGGTGCGGAACAGGGCAGGGACAGCTGAAGTGTGAAAAGTAGAGTTGGGCTTCAGGGGATTTGAACAAGTTGCACGTGCCCCCTCCTTTGCTTATCAGAATCCTCGCTGTTCTTTCAAGCCTGCCTCCAGTGCATCTTGCCCATGAATCTTCTCCCGAGTCCCATAGGATGTGACTGCTGTCGTGTTTGAGCCACAGAGGCATTTTGGATCTGACACTGTTCTGGCATTTATGTTCTGCTTAATGTTGTGTGTATCCATTAGGGTTCTGGTAGGAGACAGGCTGAACTAGGTAACCACGGAGACTCCAAGAACCATTTACTAAGAGGTGGGCAGGTTTGGGGAAATCAGCAAGGACTGGACCGTCTTCCAGGGCCAACTCCTCTGGGCCTGGGGAGCGAGAGGAGGGAAGGGAGAGTCCTTGGGAATGAGACCCCCTCAGGGGTGGAGAAGCAGCTGTGGCCCCCTGTGAGGACCCCAGCCAGCCTGCAGTGGGCTTGAGGGAGAGGGTAGTGGGGATGAATACCCGACTCCCTCCATCCTCTCATTCCTCCTGGTGCCCTGGTCAGAGGGCAGGTTGATGCTTCAGTGGGAGGTGGGGGGCACAGAGTGCAGTGGAGAGTGGATCCGGAGGGCACTGAAGTCCCGTGCAGGACACTACCGTCACTGATGCGTCCTCCACCTGCCACTCATCTCTCCACATGAGGAATACAGATAAAAACCCTTTTGTTGGCCCTTAATGTGTGACCTCATCCTGTCTCTTTCTTCGTAGTTGCATGTTTTGAAAGAACAGTTGGATCGCGCCTCTTCCCTTTTTCTCATTTCTGTTCACTTCCAGCCATCATAATCAGGCTTCTGCCGCCAATGCTAATAGCCACACCCAGTGGCAGGCTTTGCGCCTTGTAAACTGATGGGTTATGTGCTCACAACTCTGCCCAGCTTCCAGGCTGCCCTTTGCAATGCCGTTCTTTTTTCTTTGCGCCTTGTAAACTGATGGGTTATGTGCTCACAACTCTGCCCAGCTTCCAGGCTGCCCTTTGCAATGCCGTTCTCTCTTTTCTCTTTCTTTGCTTAGGTTGCACCAGGTCTTAGTTGCAGTTGAGATCTTAGTTGAGATCTCCAATTGTCATTGCCGCACACGTGGGATCTTTTGTTGCAACGTGTGGGATCTAGTTCCTTGACCAGGGATTGAACCTAGGCCCCCTGCATTGGGAGCTTGGAGTCTTAACCACTGGACCACCAGGGAAGTCCCTGCAGTACTTTTTAAAATGTGACCACGAAGACCTCCTAAGACCACTTGTGTCAAAAATCATGAAGGATAGTCCTTTAAAAATGTATATTCCCAGGCCCTCCCCAGAGCTACAGAATGAGGGCCAGGGAACCTACGTTTTTAACCAGGTTCCTTCTTAGTCCCTCCCCTGCCATCAGAGCTACATAGCTACCTGGCCACATTTTTTAAGGTTCTCTGTATTATTAAAAGGTAATAAAATGTGATGCACTTTTTAATTGTTTGTATTTTTTAATATTTGCATTTAACCAATTAGCTTGTAGTCTCTAAAATGTAATACAGTGTAATTGTGCTGTTGACAATATAGTTACAGTTTTGGGGAAAGATGAAATCCATAGTGCACACTGGGCAGTGTGACCCTGAGTTTTCAGCGAATGGTGTACACATCTCCTCGTAGTCCTGTCGTTGCATCTGTAATGACTGTATGTATGACCTCATTGGTGAACATGTCAAGAGTCTACCTTGGAATCCTTCCAGAGTGTGAGGCCTGCTCTGTGAGAGGCCCGGTCCCGCCCCACGGTCCCCGCCACATTCTATGCCCGCTCACCTCTGGGAACCCCAGGCCTGAAGGAGAGGCCTAGAGCCTCCCTGAGCCAGTGGAGGCCAGCTCCCCTTCTGTTATTCAGACTCCACCCTCACTTTGGTCTCCTCTCACACACCCCCAGCTGTCTCCCAGCAGGAGCTGGAAGTTGCCAGAGCTGCCAGAGGTTGTCAGGCTGGAGGTTAGATCCTGGTCTGCTGCCCACAGTACCTGCATGAACCAGTTACTTAAGGTTCCCACAGTACGTCTTCCTATCTTCAACTCCATGCCTTTGATCAGACAACTTCTGTCTGAAATGCCCTCTGCACTCCTTTGGGCCAGCAAACCTGTACTTGGCAGTACTCAGCTAAAGCCTGTGCCTCCTTGACGAAGAATTTTAAAGACTGGAAAATCCCATGGACAGAGGAGCCTGGCAAGTATAGTCCATGAGGTTGCAAGAGCTGGACACGACTTAGCGACTAAACCAGCACCACCATCCCATCCTTTCCAGTCCCTTGCTGCTCCCCCTGGGCCTCCTGTGTGTCTTACGCAGGCTCACACAGTAGGTGAGTGCCTGCTGCTGCTGGAGGCTGTGGGCATCCTGGGTGGCACCTCGTCAAGGAGATTCATCTTGAACCTCTGGGGTGTTTCTGCCGTGAGGCCAGCGCTGCGGAGGAAGCTCAGAGAGGAGACAGACAAATGGATAGACAGTTGTCCTGTCTTTATCTAGAAGGAACAGAGAGCTGGGCTTTGAGTGCCCCACCCTCTCTCATGTGGGTGGGGCCCCTGCAAGAGGGCTCCTTTCAGATACCACCTCCGACCCTCAGCCAGTCCAGGAAAGCCCGAGGCTAGTGGCAGGTGTCACCAGGGGCTCTTCCCCGGATGGCCCATGTCCTTGGGGAGAGATGAAGCCAGGGGCCAGACCAGCTGCCAGTCAGATGGACCTCATTCTTCCATGAAAGTCCCAGCCTCCTACCAGCTCAGCATCAGACAAAGATGTCACATGCTTTCTGTTTTAATCTGTAATCCCGTAGAAGCTTTTTAAATTTTTCGAGGTTTTCTATGCCAAACTGGTTATTTATAGAAGGTCAGAGCTGTAGGTAGTATATACATTTAGATATATTTAAGTTACTCAGTTACATGTTATATTAAATAGCTCCCTGTTTATATAAACAAAAAATTCTGAATCCTTTCATTTTCTATTTGAAGGTAGGTTATAGTGAAAGTCCCAGCCTCCTACCAGCTCAGCATCAGACAAAGATGTCACATGCTTTCTGTTTTAATCTGTAATCCCGTAGAAGCTTTTTAAATTTTTCGAGGTTTTCTATGCCAAACTGGTTATTTATAGAAGGTCAGAGCTGTAGGTAGTATATACATTTAGATATATTTAAGTTACTCAGTTACATGTTATATTAAATAGCTCCCTGTTTATATAAACAAAAAATTCTGAATCCTTTCATTTTCTATTTGAAGGTAGGTTATAGGTAAAACTACAATGTATGAAAGACATTTAAGTGATACTTAACCTTGCCTGGAAAATCCTATGGACAGAGGAGCCTGGTAGGCTGCAGTCCATGGGGTTGCTAAGAGTCGGGCATGACTGAGCAACTTCACTTTCACTTTTCACTTTCATGCATTGGAGAAGGAAATGGCAACCCACTCCAGTGTTCTTGCCTGAAGAATCCCAGGGACAGAGGAGTCTGGTGGGCTGCCATCTATGGGGTCGCACAGAGTTGGACACGACTGAAGTGACTTAGCAGCAGCAGCAGCAGTAACCTTATTAAAACTGCAGAGAGAGGCGCTGCCTTTTGCAAAACACTAGTTTCAAAACCACTGGTCCTTTGAGTGTGCAATAAATAGTGATTGAATTGAGTGTATCTGATTTAACAATATGAAATTTCAAAGATAAATGTGAAGACTTGCAGTGAAGTACTAGAAATTAATTATATAGGAGACTTGCCTGAGACTAGCATTAAATTTTATAAACCATGGGAGTTTCTGTTTATTGTAAGGTGTTGTGACCTGACAAAGTTACGGGTCAGGTGAAGTAGTTAATATCAACATGAATTCCAAACTTTTGTCCTGGGCATGTAGGGAACATAAATGGATGTAAATGAAGGTATAAACAGCCTGACTGTATGGAACACCAATGCCCAGCCTAAAAGGAAAGCCCACATTTACATTCACTGATGGTTACCAGAGCTGGTTTTTCAGGGGAAGCTGGACTTCTGGATTTTTTTTGTGTGAAAATTTGTGATTTTAAAAATTTTGCCCAACATTTTCCTAAGTTTTCTTCTTTTTTTTTTTTTTGAGCCCAAACAGCGTAGCTAAGGCCAGATTTTGCTTACTGGCCATTAGGAAGAAGGTAGCCATTTCTATTACAGTTGATAGTGGTCATTCCAATCTGAGGACTCTGTCTTCTTTGGAGACATCAAGGACACTTGACAGACCCCCTGATAACCATACCGGGCAGTCAGTGCTGCAGAAGGCTTGGGGACCACGTCATGTGATCCTTGAAGATGTAAGTCTCGCGTTTTATCACTTAGTATTTTTGTCCTTTAAACTGGCCAGCAGGACTTCAGATTAAGTTTTGTCTGACTAGTTCTTGTCATTTGGAAAAGGTCACATCTCAGAAATAATCTTGAACACTAATCTCATTAAAGTGGAAAGGTTGGAATTTCCCACTACTACCATTTATTCTTTTTGCAGATGGAGTATTTCAATTATTAAATTGAACCTAAGTGGTCAAGGCTGTTTTATGGAGTGTGAAATTATGAAAAATATGTCTAGCTAGTAGAATAAAGTCATACTTGGAACAGTCTTGATTGTCAGATAAACCCCTACCAATTTTTAAGTGGTTTTTTTTTTTTTTTTTTTTTGAGTGTACGTTGAATTTTGGTCAGTATCTTTTATCTTGTGATAACTGTTTGGGCTTTGAAGTTTAAGTTTAATCTACAGTGAGTTTCACTGTGAGATTTAAGTTTAATCTATAGTGAGTTTCTCTGTGAGTGTTAGTGTGCCTTTTCTAATACTGGGATGGACACAGCTGTTCTTGTTGCTGCTTACCAAGAATAGATGTGACGAAGACTTTTGGTGTCTGTGTAGAGCTGAGAGGGTAGAGATGGAGGGCAGGGTAGGGTGCCCTTGGCTGGTACTTAGTACTTTCGGGGATGGTTTCGTGTGCTCAGTCTAAGATTATCAGCCTGCTATGGGTTCCCCGTACCTTTCCTGTAGGATGAGACAAGTCCTATCTTCTCCTTTTGTTCTTGGAAAATATTTTAAAAGCCACGCAGTAAAGGAAAATCTTGGTTATATTTGGCATCACAGCTTTGAGCTTCAGCCTTCCATTAGATTTGAGTGGAAATTCTGATAAACTAGTCAAAATTGAAGAATAGAGTTTTTGGGGTCTTGTCAAACTATATGTTTTTTCTCTTTCCCATGTGGATTGGAAGGATTCATTTCTAAAGAGTTAGATTTCTGTTTTTAAATTTTAAGACATATAAATTAACGGAGAAATAAATATGTTGTTTTGAGAAGATTTTTGGCATAAGCTCAGTTTCAGCACATGGGACTATGAAATAATTTATAAAGGAACTCTGTTAGGAATGTGGCATTTGGTAGGAAACACATATCAATTTAGAAAAAAATCCTGCATGGAATATTAAAGATATAAGGATGTTAGGATTATTTCAGTGAGGACAAAATAGACTGAAATAGTGCTAGAAGGCTGGTCTTGGATTGTTTTCCCCCCTTTTTTGTATTGATTTTACTGAAAGCAGGAACCTCTGGAAAATAGTGAAAATATTAAATTGCTTTTGCCCATTCTGCCTCTAACTCCAGATTTGGTAAGTAAGTAAGTAAAGTCACTCAGTCGTGTCCGACTCTTTGTGACCCCATGGACTGCAGCCCACCAAGCTCCTCAGTCCATGAGATTCTCCAAGCAAGAATACTGGAGTGGGTTGCCATTTCCTTCTCCACCACCAGATTTGGTAAATGTACCAAATATTGGAGTTTTAGCTCTTGTAAAATGAAAAGGTGCTGTCAGTACAGGCCAGCGCCCTGGCCAGGCTGGGAACGCGGGTTTGCAAGGAGATTAGTCATCTTTCTATTGGACAGTGAGCAGCGAGCAGTGAGGGAAAGCCTAGAATGCATTCAGTTCAGTTCAGGTCAGTTGCTCAGTCATGTCCGACTCTTTGTGACCTCATGAATTGCAGCACACCAGGCCTCCCTGTCCATCACCAACTCCCAGAGTTCACTCAAACTCATGTCCATCGAGTCGGTGATGCCATCCAGCCATCTCATCCTCTGTTGTCCCCTTCTCCTCCTACCCCCAATCCCTCCCAGCATCAGAGTCTTTTCCAATGAGTCAACTCTTCGCATGAGGTGGCCAAAGGATTGGAATTTTGGCTTTAGCATCAGTCCTTCCAAAGAAATCCCAGGACTGATCTCCTTCAGAATGGACTGGTTGGATCTCCTTGCAGTCCAAGGGACTCTCAAGAGTCTTCTCCAACACCACAGTTCAAAAGCATCAATTCTTTGGTGCTCAGCTTTCTTCACAGTCCAACTTTCACATCCATAATGACCACTGGAAAAACCATAGCCTTGACTAGACAGACCTTTGTTGGCAAAGTAATGTCTCTGCTTTTGAATATGCTATCTAGGTTGGTCATAACTTTGCTTCCAAGGAGTAAACATCTTTAAATTTCATGGCTGCAGTCACCATCTGCAGTGATTTTGGAGCCCGAAAAGATAAAGTCTGACACTGTTTCCACTGTTCCCCCATCTATTTGCCATGAAGTGATGGGACCAGATGCCATGATCTTAGTTTCTGAATGTTGAGTTTTAAGCCAACTTTTACACTCTCCTCTTTCACTTTCATCAAGAGGCTTTTTAGTTCCTCTTCACTTTCTGCCATAAGGGTGGTGTCATCTGCATATCTGAGGTTATTGATATTTCTCCCAGCAATCTTCATTCCAGCTTGTGCTTCTTCCAGCTCAGCTTTTCTCATGATGTACTCTGCATATAGGTTAAATAAGCAGGGTGGCAATATACAGCCTCAACGTACTCCTTTTCCTATTTGGAACCAGCCTGTTGTTCCATGTCCAGTTCTAACTGTTGCTTCCTGACCTGCATACAGATTTCTCAAGAGGCAGGTCAGGTGGTCTGGTATTCCCATCTCTTTCAGAAGTTTCCAGTTTATTGTGATCCACACAGTCAGAGGCTTTGGCGTAGTCAATAAAGCAGAAATAGATGTTTTTCTGGAACTCTCTTGCTTTTTTGATGATTTAGCAGATTTTGGCCATTTGATCTCTGGTTCCTCTGCCTTTTCAAAACCAGCTTGAACATCAGGAAGTTCATGCTTCACGTATTGCTGAAGCCTGGCTTGGAGAATTTTGAGCATTACTTTACTAGCATGTGAGATGAGTGCAATTGTGTGGTAGTTTGAGCATTCTTTGGCATTTCCTTTCTTTGGAATTGGAATGAAAACGGACCTCTTCCAGTCCTGTGGCCACTGCTGAGTTTTCCAAATTTGCTGGCAAATTGAGTGCAGCACTTTCACAGCATCATCTTTCAGGATTTGAATGTGCGTCAGTAGAAGTTATTTACTGGGAGAGATGGTCGGTGTCAAAATCAAGAGCCTTCTCTGAAACAGGGCCCAAGTCAGCTAGGTGGGAACAGTGTGAAAGACAGACCTTTGACAAGTTGGCATCATTCTGAGAAACTGAGAAGGTATTAGTCTATAGTGAGTGTTGTTACTTTTAGAGGGTTTTTATACAAGGAAGCTTCTGGGTCGTCTGTATCGTTTTAGGTGTTAGAGATGACCATTTTGGCAGTAAAGATGGAAAAGAATGAAGGTAGCACTGTCGACACAGCAGCATGTGGTGCAGGACAAGGGTTTTCTCAGGCCCTGGGAGATGCAGAGAGAGCATGAGCCAGTCTGGCCCCTGAGCTTCTAGTCTAGAGGGATGGGAGAGATGGACACACCTGTATGGCATGTGAGGTGTTTCAGAGTAGAGATGCCGGGCTTCGTTTGGACAGGCCTGCTGCACGGAGTCCCAATGATAAGGGGCTTTAAGAGAATAGACTATACTTTTCTCACATCAGTTTTGAGGTAAATGGTCCAGATTGGTGGATAGATCGCTCCACCTGGTCCTGCAGAGTACAGTGTTCCTTCCAGCACATTGTTCTGCTACCTCATCAGCCTGGTTGTGGTTGAGGCTGGTTACCTGAGGGCAGACGTCCTCACACACGAGGGTTCATGAGAGTCCCCTGCTGCTGCTGTTTGGGTGCTCAGTTGTGTCCAACTCTTTTGCAACCCCATGGACTGCAGTGTGCCAGGCTCCTCTCTCCTGGGATTTCCCAGGCAGGAATAGTGGAGTGGGTTGCCGTCTCCTTCTCCAGAGAATCCCCTGCAGCGCTGTTTAAAACACAGATTGCCTAAGCTACAACTAGAGTTTTTAATTCAGTTAAGTCTGAGTTTGCAACTGTGAGTGGATCCCAGGTCATGCTCCTGCTGTGGGTCTGGCGGCCAGACCTTGAGAACCTGAAGGGGAAGGAGGAAGAGGACAAGGAGGGGGAAGAGAACCTCTCTGGGTCCCAGGTGTGGGCCAGAAGTGGCACATAACATGTTACTTGGACTGTATTTCCTTTTGCCAGCGCTTTGTCATGTGGCCATAGGTCCCAGGAGGGGGCTGGGTGAGGGTCAGGTAGGGAAAGAGAGCAGGGCTGGCTGTACTACCCTGGAAGCTTCTGGAGAGAAACATCTGTAACTCGGGATTGGACTGGTTGGGGCGAGGTAACATTTGAGCCAGAATCTTGAAGGATAAAGTTTCCTGGCATCTCAAAGCAGAAGTACAACTGGTAGTTAAGCAAACAGTGTTTGCAGAGGCACACAGGGCAGATTCACCCCTTGAGTGAGTGTGAACAGATGTCCAAGCTCCGCTTGAGGCCTTGAGCTGCAGCAATGAGTGGGGAGACAGGCAGAGTCTGGTGATACTGCTGGTTAAAAGGCAAACAGGTTTCATAGGTTAAGAGTCTCGCGGTTAAGGCTGTGGACTCAGGAGTCAGCTCAGGTTCAAGCTCTGTTTCTTTTTTTTATTTTTATTTTTACTTTATTTTGCTTTACAATACTGTGTTGGTTTTGCCATACACTGACATGAATCTGCCACGGGTGTGCATGAGTTCCCAATCCTGAACCCCCCTCCCACAAGCTCTATTTCTGTGTGAGTGGTCTGAGCCTTGCAGACCCTCATGGGTAGTCAGCGCTCTGTGAGTGTCAGTGGTTGTGGTTGTCACACCTTTGGTGTGAACTGCTAGTGTGTAATGAAGTCTCCCCCGGAAGAGTCTCTGGTGAGTGGTCTCTGGCTTCTACAGAAGGGTTCTGTGATGGAGAGCTTGCTGTCTACGCTGGGGTAGCCAGGTCCATTTCTGCATAGCTGTTGTGGTTAAAGAGTTTGTCATCTTGGTGCTCACAGACTTTCTGGAGTAATCCAGAAGTGGTCTGAATAAGCCCACTTCTTCATGATCACCTTTTGGATTGTGGGAGACACTCCATTCTGTCTTCACATGGTTGGCTGATGAACAGGTGCATGTTAGTAAGTCAGGTATTGATACCCCTAAACCTCCTGCTGTGGAGTTTGTGGGCTCCTGGCTGAACGTTTCTAGCTCTCCTGCACCTGGAAGTCCAGTTTCCAAGGGTGACGTCTTTAGAGCGTTACAATGTTGGCATCCTTGTTTGAAGACTTGTTGCTTTTTGCCTCTAATAATTTGCGGTCGTGTTTGACTCTCTGCGATCCCACAGACTGTAGCCTACCAGGCTCCTCCGTCCATGGGATACTCCAGTCAGGAATACTGGAGTGGATTGACATTCCCCTTTCCAGGGGATCTTCCTGACCCAGGGATCAAACCCTGGTCTCCTGTGTTGCAGGCAGATTCTTTATCATTTGAGCTATAGGGAAGACCTCTATTATTTGTTAGTATGTACTAAAAATAAAAATAAAGCTACTGACCTGGTAATGAGCATGTTCTTTGAGAAAAGTAATAGCTGAGACAGTGTGGAACCCATTAGGCATGCCCCAGATACCACCTCTTTAGATTCAGTGGACTTGTACTCATGGCTGATTGTTTCCAGGCGTGAGAAAAAGAACATAACTGAAGAGTGTGGATGAAGTACCAGAAATGTATTATCTGAGGTTGCCTCTAAATAAGGGTCCATCAAATCACAATCCACGTCTGATGGTTGAGTGTTAAAATCAATAGAGAATCAAAGCTGAAAGTATCCAGACAGATCTCAGAGATTTCTTTGTCTTCAGCTCCTAATCACAACATGCCCTGTAATCATTTCTGCAAACATGTCTGTGGACTCAAAGCAATAGGTAGTCTCTTAGAGCACTCTATGAAGACCGTTGGTCTCAGGTTTGATCAGTGAGAATGAAACATGTTCTGGGAACCCCAGTTCTCTTTAACACTTTTCTTTTGTCCGTATTTCTTATATGTTTTTATTATGTATGTATGATTCATTATGGATATTATGGTGTGTGAGTTTAGAGTTCTTTCTCCTTGTGAAATTGAGATGACAGAGCTAATTATTCTGCTTTTAATTCATTAGTGTAGAGTTCCCAAATAGAGCTTTTTCATTAAAAAGGTCATTTTTTCATGTCTTGAAGGGAACTAAATAAGTAAAAATTGAATATGGTTCTTAAAGTTTTTTTTTTAATTTTATGATAGTACACTAAACAATTTTATAAGTTAATAGAATTATAATATAATCTTTTCCTGACTTTTAAAAAATTTATAAAATTTTCCTCAGTAGATATAACGTTCTCAAAGTTATCGTATAAATGAACCTTTCTCAACACTCACATTAACTCATTTGCTTTCCTGTTAATAGTTTTTATACTCACCAATTATAATAGCATTTTACTGTCATAATAACAAGCAACTATTTATATATTAACGGACAGATTAATACAAAAGTAACATAAGATGATTTCAAGTGAAATGTAGAATGCTTATCTATATATATGTATATTTGAAAGTTAATTTTCATTTATAAACAATAAATATGAATGACATGCATTGTTTATATTATTGGTGTTATTTTGCTGACCAGAAATGACAGTAGGTTAAAGACCTAAATGTAATACTGGAAACCATAAAACTCCTATAGGTAGACCACTCTTTGACATAAATTGTCAGTCTCTTTCTGCTTCTGTCTCTGAAAGCAAAGAAAAAAATGCAAAAATAAACAAATGAGACCCAATTAAACTTAAAAGCTTTTGCACAGCGAAGGAAAGTGCTGACAAAATGAAAAGATAACCTGAGTGGGAGAAAATACTTGCAAATGACATGACCAACAAAGGATGACTATCCAGAATATGTAGACAGCTCATACAACTCAATATTTAAAAAAACCAACAACCCAAATGAGCTGAAGACCTGAATAGACGTTTTCCCAAAGATAACATAGAGATGGCCAACAGGCACATGAAAAGATGTTCAACATTGCTAATCATCAGAGAAATGCAAGTCAAAACCACAGTCTTATCACTTCACACCTGTCAGAGTGGCCACCATCAAAAAGACCACAGATAGCAAATGTTGGTGAGGCTGTGGAGAAAAGGGAACCTTCCTGCACTGTTGGTGGGAATGTACATTGGTGCACCCCTGGTGGGAAACAACATGTGGTTCCTCAAAAACTGAAAATAGAGCTACCTTATGATCCAGCAATTTTACCGCTGGGTGGGTGTCTAATTTGGAAAGGTACATGAACCCTAGCATTCCTAGCAGCAGCATCTACAATAACAAAGATATGGAAGCAGCCTAAATGTCCATCAACAAATGAATGGATAAAGAAGAGGATACATGTATGTGTGTGTGTAATGTACACGTATATACATATATACACAGGTACACATACGCTTGCATATATATAATGGAATGTTAATCATAAAAATGAAATTCTGCCATTTGCCACAACATGTCAAACAAAGACAAATGCTGTATGTTTTCACTTATATGTGGAATCTCAAAAATAAAAGCAATGAATATAACAAAATAAATAAATTTACAGATCTAGGAAACAAACTAGTACCAGTTTGGAGAGAGAAGCAGGGAAGGGCAAGATAGAGATAGAGGATGAAGAGATACAAACTACTAGGTATAAAATGAGTAATCTACAAGGGTATATTATACAACATAGGGAATATAGTCATATATTATAATAACTTTAAATTGAGTATAATCTATAAAAATATTGAATCACTGTGTTGTACACCTAAACATAATATAATGTTGTACATCAACTGTACTTCAATTTAAAAAAAAGAAATGGTACATTAGTGTATCTCAAATGATAAAATTGAGATAAGTGACAAATTCCAAGATGCTAGAAGTGATCAGGAAAAGGCATTAGGCCTTTTTGTCCTTTCATAGGCCATATTCAAAGCAAAGCAAAATAGAGGATTTGAGCTGTCAGAGTGAAACCAAACTTTAGTTCATCTATAACGAAAATGGAAAAGTGGGTGAAGTGGGTGAAATTAGTTTCCTTTTGTCTGTCTTTTGCTCCCTGGGAACTGGTTCTTCTCTGTTTATAATAAGTGGATGTGTCTGATATTTGTGCATCTCGTTTCGTGTGTTCCAACTAATGTATCATGTACCTGAATAGCGAACTGAATATAGTTTGTATGTTTTCTGTCGATTTTAGAAGTAATATATGTTCATTTATAAAATGCAGGAAGGTATAAGATGAAAATTTAAAAATCACTCATTGCTCTTCAACTTTCGCAACCATTTTTTTTAGTGTGTGTATTAAAAAAAATTGATTGCATACCAAATATAAGATTTTTGTAACCTTTTGCTTTTGCTTAACACTTTGATAGTCAGTTCCAATTTTATTAAATTGATTTTCAAAACCAATATAATGTTCCATAATTTGTCTATATCATGTGTAATTATTCTTCTCTTATGTACAACTTTTTGCTACCATGATTTTTTGACAGACTTCTTCATATATAAATTTGCTCTATATTTGCTGTTAATTTCCTTAGGAAAAGAAGCTTCTTCAGTCTCAAGCAGTATGCAGAATCACTGGTTTTGAAACAATTATTAGAACTTTTGCTTTTGCTCGTATTATAGTTTCACAGTTCACATACTATTGAAGCCTGGCTTGGAAAATTTTGAGCATTATTATGCTAGTGTGTGAGATGAGTGCAATTGTGCGATAGTTTGAACATTCTTTGGGATTGGAATGAAAACTGACCTTTTCCAGTCCTGTGGCCACTGCTAGTTTTGCAGATTTGCTGGCATATTGAGTGCAGCACTTTCACAGCATCATCTTTTAGGATTGGAATAGCTCAACTGGAGTTCCATCACCTCCACTAGCTTTGTTTGTAGTGAAGCTTCCTAAGGCCCACTTGACTTCGAATTCCAGGATGTCTGGCTCTCGGTCAGTAATCACACCTCGTGGTTATCTGGGTCATGAAGATCTTTTTTGTATAGTTCTTCTGTGTATTCTTGCCACCTCTTCTTAATATCTTCTGTTTCTCATAGGTCCAGACCATTTCTGTCCTTTATTGAGCCCATCTTTGCATGAAATGTTCCCTTGGTATCTCTAATTTTCTTGAAGAGATCTCTAGTCTTTCCCATTATATTGTTTTCCTCTATTTCTTTGCATTGATCACTGAGGAAGGCTTTCTTATCTCTCCTTTCTATTCTTTGGAACTCTGCATTCAAATGGGTATGTCTTTCCTTTTCTCCTCTGTCTTTCACTTCTCTTCTTTTCACAGCTATTTATAAGGCCTCCTCAGACAACCATTTTACCTTCTTGCATTTCTTTTTCTTGGGAATGATCTTGATCACTGCCTCCTGTGATCAATGTCACTGTCCATAGTTCTTCAGGTACTCTGTCTATCAGATCTAATCCCTTAAATCTATTTCTCACTTCCACTATATAATCATAAGGGATTTGATTTAGGTCATCCCTGAATGGTCTAGTGGTTTTCCCTACTTTTTTCAATTTAATTAAGTCTGAATTTGGCAATAAAGAGTTCATGATCTGAGCCACAGTCAGCTCCTGATCTTGTGTTTGCTGACTGTATAGAGCTTCTCCATCTTTGGCTGCAAAGAATGTAATCAGTATGATTTCAGCATTGGCCATCTCGTGATGTCCGTGTGTAGAGTCTTCTCTTGTGGTGTTCGGTGTTTGCTATGACCTGTGCATTTTCTTGGCAAAACTCTTGTTACCCTTTTCCTTGCTTCATTTTGTACTCCAAGGCCAAATTTGCCTGTTACTCCAGGTATCTCTTGACTTCCTACTTTTGCATTCCAGTCCCCCGTGATGAAAAGGACATATTTTTGGTGTGTTTGTTCTTGTCGGTCTTCGTAGAACTGTTCAGCTTCAGCTTCTTTGGCATTACTGGTTCAGGCATAGACTTGGATTATTGTGATATTGAATGGTTTGCGTTGGAAATGAACAGAGATCATCTGTCATTTTTGAGATTGCACCCAAATACTGCATGATGTGAACTTCCAGATGTTCAAGCTGGTTTTAGAAAAGGCAGAGGAACCAGAGATTAAATTGCCAACATCCGTTGGGTCATCGGAAAACAAGAGAGTTCCAGAACATCTACTTTTGCTTTATTCACTATGCCAAAGTCATATATGGATGTGAAAACGGGACTATAAAGAAAGCTGAGCACTGTAGAATTGATGCTTTTGAATTGTGTTGTTAGAGAAAACTCTTGAGAGTCCCTTGGACTGCAGGGAGATCCAACCAGTCCATCCTAAAGGAAATCAGTCCTCAATATTCATTGGAAGAACTGATGCTGAAGCTGAAACTCCAGTACTTTGGCATCTGATGTGAAGAACACTCATTTGAAAAGACCCTGATGCAGGGAAAGATTGAAGTTGGGAAAAGGGGATGACAGTGGATGAAATGGTTGGATGGCATCACTGACTCAGTGGACATGAGTTTGAGCAGGCTCTGGGAGTTGGTGATGGACAGGGAAGCCTAGGGTGCTGCAGTCCATGTGTCACAAAGAGTCGGACATGACTGAGCAACTGAACTGAACTGAAGCCTTTGACTGTATGGATCACAGCAAACAGTGGAAAATCCTTCAAGAGATGGGAATACCAGACCACCTGACTTGCCTCCTGAGAAATCTGTATGCAGGTCAAGAAGAAACAGTTAGAACCAGACATGGAACAATGGACTGGTTCCAAATTGGGAAAGGAGTATGTCAAGGCTGTATATTGTCACTCTGCTTATTAAACTTACATGCATAGTACATCATGCAAAATGCCAGGCTGGAGGAAACACAGGCTGGAATTAAGATTGCCGAGAGAAATATCAATAACCTCAGATATGCAGATGACACCCTTATGGCAGAAAGTGGAGAGAAACTAAAGAGCCTCTTGATGAAAGTGAAAGAGGAGAGTGAAAAAGTTGACTTAAAACTCAACATTCAGAAAACTAAGGTCATGGCAACCAGTCCCATCACTTCCAGCCCATGGCAAATAGATAGGGAAACAATGGAGACAGTGAGATACTTTATTTTGGGGGGCTCCAAATCACTGTGGATGGTGACTGCAGGCATGAAATAAAAAGGCGCTTGTTCCGTGGAAGAAAAGCTATGACAAACCTAAATAGCATATTAAAAGCAGAGGCATTACTTTGCCAACAAAAGTCCGTCTAGTCAAAGGTATGATGACTACCACTTCCAATAGTCGTGTATGAATGTCAGATTTGTACTATAAAGAAACCTGAGCGCCGAAGAATTGATGCTTTTGAATTGTGGTGTTGGAGGAGACTGTTGAGAGTTCCTTGGAATGCAAGGAGATCCAACCAGTCAATCCTAAAGGAAATCAGTCCTGAATATTCATTGGAAGGACTGATGCCGAAGCTGAAGCTCCAATATTTTGGCCACCTGATGCGAAGGGCCGACTCATTAGAAAAGACCCTGATGGTGGGAAAGACTGAAGGAGAGAGGAGAAGAGAGTGACAGAGGATGAGATGGTTGGATGGCATCACTGACTTGATGGACATGAGTTTGAGCAGACTCTGGGAGTTGGTGATGGACAGGAAAGCCTTGCCTGCTGCAGTCCATGGGGTGGCAGAGTCTGATACGACTAAACGACTGAACTGATTTGTATTACAGTTCATTTTCTCCTTTAATATTTTATTTTTTATTGGCATATAATTGCTTTACAATGTTGTGTTAGTTTCTGCTGTACAACACGGTGAATCAGCTGTGTGTCTGCATGTATCCCCTCCCTCTCTAGCCTCCAGCCCACTCCTGTAGGTCATCACCAAGCTGGAGCAGAGCTCAACGTGCTATACCGCGGTTTCCTACTAGCTCTCTGTTTTAACATGGTTCAATTCAGTTCAGTCGCTCAGTCATGTCTGACTCTTTGCGACCCCATGAACTGCAGCACGCATGGCTTCCCTGCCCCACTGCCTTTACCAAGTGCTGAAAGGATTGAGGAGGGGACCTCAGAGGCGTGGCCTCCTTTTACACCTTGCTATTGGAGAGTGAGGGGGTCTTCTGCCCTCTTTCTGTAGGTGTCAGATTACTAGGTTATTTGGTTATTTTCCCCGATAGATCTTCCCCTTTGCAGATGTATGCGTCACATACAAGTTTATGATGATTGTATTTCTAATTTTCAGAAACATGATAAAGAATTTTAAGCCTCCAAACCACCTGGAAGTCTACCAGCAGAATTTCATTGTTGTGTTCCCATTCTAGTTGGGTTTCGTGTTGATAGAGTTAGTCATCACGAAGGGGAGCCACACTTGGGTGGGTCGGCTGGCGCTGTCAGGGATGTGGGAGGCTGGTGTCTCCGGCCCGCCTTGTGCTCAGAGGTCCTGAGACCCCACCAGCGAGGATCACAGTTAATGGAGCAGACACTCCATTCTTCCTTCCCTCCTTTGGGAAGCCCTGCCTTATGTTCCCAAGAATAAGAAGGAAAACTCCACTCTTCTTGATTTCTCTACTTGTAGGTGAAGAAGAAACAAAAAAGCGGTCATACAGCTTTAGGGGATGTATTGTGAAGGGTGCGACATCAGGCATTTAGTGCAGATCCTAACAAGCTCCCCAGGTGGCACAGGGGTAAGGAACCCGCCTGCCAGTGCCGGAGATGCAGGAGATCGGGTTTAATCCCTGGGTGGGGAAGATTCCCCTGGAGGAGGAAGTAGCAACCCACTCCAGTGTTCTTGCCTGGAGAATCCCATGGACAGGGGAGCCTGGCGGGCTACAGTCCCTGGGGTCACAGAGAGTCAGACAGGACTGAGCAGCTGAGCCACACATACACAGATCACATGTCACAGTCCTGCTCACTTAGGATGGACCCCCAGGCTCCCCCGTGGTGTGGCCTTGCCTCTCTGACCTCATTTCGGACCATTTTTTCTCCTCTACTTTGTCTACATCGCCCCCTCACAGCTGCTTGCATGCGGAGCCCATGTTCCCCCCGAGGGCCTTGGCCCCAATGCTTCTGCTTCCAGATGTCTGTGTGGCTCACCCCCCTCTCTCCCTAGCTTTCTGCTCAAGGCCTTTAAAGGCGCTTTCTTTGGTCTCCCCATCCCCACATAGAACCCCCTGTCATTTTGTCTTTAAAAAAACCTTTAGTGATGCAAGTACTTTCTTATACGTTGGAAGTCCGTTGAGATTGTAGGTTGTATTAGGAGATTTTTCTCTTGGCTGTGCCAGGTCTTAGTTGCTATATGTGGACCTTCCTTTCTGCAAGTGGGATTTAGTCCCCTGAGCGGTGGGATTGAACCTGGGTCCCCTACTTTGGGAGCAAGGAGTCTTAGCCGCTGGACCACCAGGGAAGTCCCTGTCCTATCTTCTTAAAATAGCGACCTTCCATTCTTTTATAAACTCTGACATTATGTATTTGTTTATTGTCTGTTTCTCTCACTAAATATAGTCTCCATGAGTGTAGGGACTTTTGTTTTTTTTCTGCTGACTGGTGCTTGGAACGGCGCTTGGCACATAGCAAGTGCTCAGTGCAGACTTGTCTGTTGTGTTAGAGAACTGTTGATATGATGACTGTATGTGTTCTTTAGATTTTATTTCTTAAACCTAACTGAACGTAATTTGTAGCAGCAGTGATAGACAAACCAGCTATTTTAGCATGAACTTCTGTTTCCTTTTTGCAATTTCTGTTAAGCTTAATGCGGTATCAGTTTGGGAATTTATCATTCTCTTCTAGGCAGGCAGTGGTTTCAAATGGTGATATTGCTGCTTTTGAGAAAGGAAACTTACCCGCTCTAAACTGTAGAAGTCTCTGTTCCCTCGTATGTAAAATAGAGTGATCATGTCGGCATATTCAGGTTCTTGTAATCAATAACCCTTCTTGCCAAATTCAGCCTTGGCTGAGGGAGAGACAAAAGAGTTAAACGTGGATCAGATTGTCAGTCATACTGATAGAAGCTGGATTGGAGGGTGTGACTTAGGTGTCCTGCCACATGGGGCTCCTGGTACTTTGCTGCTGTTGTTCGGTCCCTAAGTCAAATCCGACTCTCTGTGACCCCGTGGCCTGCAGCACGCTAGGCTCTCCTGTCCTTCACTGTCCCTGCTCAAACTCATGTCCATCGAGTCGGTGATACCATCCAACCATCCTGTCCTTTGTTGTCCCCTCCTTCTCCTATCCTCAGTCTTTCCTAGCTTCCGGGTCTTTTTCAGAGAGTCAGTTCTTCGCATCAGGTGGCCAAGGTATAGGAGCTTCAGCTTCAGCATCAGTCCTTCCAATGAATATTCAAGGTTGATTTCCTTTAGGATGGACTGGTTTGATCTCCTTGCAGTTCACAGGACTCTCAAGAGTCTTCTCCAGCACTACAATTTGAAAGCATTAATGCTTTGGTGCTCAGCTTTATGATTCAACTCTCACATGACTACTTAAAAAGCCATAGCTTTGACTGTATGGATCTTTGCTGGCAAAGTGATGTCTCTGCTTTTTAATACACTGTCTAGATTGGTTATAGCTTTTCTTCCAAAGAGCAAGCATCTTTTGATTTTGTGGCTACAGTCACCGTCCACAGTAATTTTGGAGCTGAAGAAAATAAAATCTGTCACTGCTTCCATTTTCTCCTCATTTATACTTGCCATGGAGTGATAGGACCAGACACCGTGATTTCCACTTTTTGAATGTTGAGTTCTGAGCCAGCTTTTTCAGTTTACCCCTGTCTCACTGTATCTCACTGTGTAGCACTGTTCACCAAACCCATGGTAGGCAAGGCCTGAGCTCAGAGGCTGGAAGAAGACTTGAGGGGCCGTAGGAGCTGCAGACACATTTACTCTCTCCTGACTGGCGAGGCAGCCACAACACAGCCTGTCTGATGCAGCAGCCGTAGCTGCAGCCATAATGTAACCGTAATGTAGCCATAACACGGCCACATCATAGCTTCACATAACATAGCCGTGATGCCTCTCCACTGCAGCCCGGTACACCAGTAGCCAGGGCTTTCACGGTGAAGCTCATACAGGGGAACTACACAGAGTCGCCCATGACCAAGCGAGTACCTTGTGATGCCTGTGCACAGTACTGTCAGCCATCTCTGCTGTCACACGGCCGTGCAGTCATTGTTTGTAGGACAGGGGTGAGAGAGCCTGACTGGCGCCCTCTTGTTCATTTCTCCACAAACTCCAAGTTAGTTTAACTCACCCAACACAGGCAGAGCTGGGCACCTGCAGGTTCCCCCAGAAGGAACTCTGCTCCCTCCATCCGTGTCCCACACGGTGAAGCAGGCTAAAGCTGGCAGATCTAAAGAAAGCCTGAAGACTCAGTGAAGGTTTTCTTTCTCTGATGGGGAGGATGGGGAGGGTGGGAACATTGCCCTGGAAGACACCTCTGGCCCCGGGAACAGAAGGCCGCCCCCCAGGCAGGGAGTACCTATTGTGGGGAGGACTTTTGTAAGATATTTTCTCTATAAAGAGTTTGGAACATAGTAAGTGCTGAATAACTATTAGCCATTACTGTTATAACACCTGTGCGTGTCATGACTCATAACAGTTATCCTCAGTTCAGTTGCTCAGTCGTGCAACCCCATGAATCGCAGCATGCCAGGCCTCCCTGTCCATCACCAACTCCCAGAGTTCACTCAGACTAATGTCCATCGAGTCAGGGATGCCACCCAGCCATCTCATCCTCTGTCGTCTCCTTCTCCTCCTGCCCCCAATCCCTCCCAGCATCAGAGTCTTTTCCAGTGAATCAACTCTTCGCATGAGGTGGCCAAAATACTGGAGTTTCAGCTTCAGCATCATTCCTTCCAAAGAAATCACAGGACTGCTCTCCTTTAGGATGGACTGGTTGGATCTCCTTGCAGTCCAAGGGACTCTCAAGAGTCTTCTCCAACATCACAGTTCAAACGCATCAATTCTTCGGCGCTCAGCTTTCTACTTAGTCCAACTCTCACATCCATACATAACCACTGGAAAAAGGATAGCCTTGACTAGATGGACCTTTGTTGGCAAAGTAATGTCTCTGCTTTTGAATATGCTATCTAGGTTGGTCATAACTTTTCTTCCAAGGAGTAAGCGTCTTTTAATTTCATGGCTGCAGTCACCATCTGCAGTGATTTTGGAGCCCCCCAAAATAAAGTCTGACACTGTTTCCACTGTTTC